>PTEX01000016.1:3048924-3176540 GCA_003342815.1 Eudromia elegans | reverse complement strand
AGCGCCGGCCCGGCCCGGCCCGGCTCCGGAGGCAGTTCCGTGACCGTCCGTAGCCGCGAGGTGCCCGCGAGCGGCGGCCGGTCCGCAGGCGGAGGGGGGGAGGGTGCAGGAGGGAGCAGCTCTCCCTGCTCCCCCTCAAGCGCCCTGTGCAGCTCTGTGGGGCTGCACGTCCCTCTCATGGGCGACCTGGGCGAGCTGATCCCCGGCCCGGCTGATGGGGACACGCAGCTCCGGGATGCAGTGTGGGGTTTCACAAAGGGTCTCCCGCATGGAGGCAGCTCTCCCTGTGTTTCCCTTAGCGTGTACCCTCATTTTCCCAGGTGGTTCCTCACACGGAGCATCTCCACCGCTCACCTTTCACCCTCACAGCTTCCCCATGCCGGGGTTCTTGTGCTGGGGCAGAACGGAGGCTGTGGGGAGCAAAGCTCTGTCCTCTGAACCAGACCAAGGCTGCTCTGCCCAGCCACTCTGCAACCCAAACTCCCCAGCAGGCTGGTGGTGGCTGCAGCTGGGATCCCCTCTCTGGAGCAAGCCCCATTATCCTCTTTTTCCTCTTGTCACTCGCAGTGGCAGGGCCATCTCCCAGGCTGTGGTCAGGCACGAGAGGCAGCCCACCGGGCTCCACCGGGTTTGTGCTTGCGACTTGAAAAGCAGCCAAATGAGCAGTGTGGGTTCAGCCAGGAAAACGTCTTTCCTGGAAGTCTTGCAGGGCCCTGTCCCTGCCATCCAGGACTCAGAAAGGCGCCGTCCCCACGTTGTGTCTGGTGAGCAGAGCCCAGGCCTGCAGTGCTGGTCCCGCTGGGTGTCTGCTGCCCCCGATTGGAAAGCCCAGAGAAGCCTCCCAACCAGCAGCTCCCACCCATGGAGAGGGGCAGCCGCCGGTTATTCCCTCTCAGCCGGGCACCTGGGCCCATCCCAGGAGCCGTGGGTTTGGAATCACAGCTCTTCTCATCACCTGCACACGGACAAGAGGTACCGCAGACCCCTGCCTCAGTTTCCCCATCTTTGCTGTGCAGGGGTTGTGAGGAACAGGTAGTTAATGTCCATGAATACCTTGAAAATGAAGAGCCTCTTTAAGTGCTCCACGCGGTTGCTATTGTTATTAAGATGATGATTATTATTGTTAATAATTGGGAGCGCTGGATCCAGGTTCTGTCACTGAAAGTGCTGCTGAAGATGGAAGTTTCTTACAACCCCAAACAGCAGAGCTTGATGTAGGCAGCTGCCATTATACTGCTAGAATCATTATAACTGCAATTGCTTCATTTACTGCTGCACTAAAGCAGACAGAAGCAATTCCTAGAGCAATATTACCATCCCCACCTTGCTCCCCAGCCCTTTCCACATCAGCAGAAAAGCTTGCTGAGCCGCAGCCGCTGCTGAAGAGATCTCCCATCTCACACAGGAACCCTGTTCCTGCCCTCTGTGCGACGAGCTGGGCAGCCTCAGCACTGAGGAACAGCGGTGCTAAAGGCAGGGAGGGGATTTGATCTACGTGGTGTGAGATAGGAGCGTGGGCCGTTTTCAAGGAGGAACAAACACACAGAAGCAGAGCTGGCTCGTTGCAGGGCGAAGGCAAATGAGGTCCCCACTGTCACCCAGAAGGAAACCTGCCTGCTTGGCTCGTGGGAAGGCGTCCTGTACCTTGCTGGCCTGCTTGGGGTGGCTCAGACTTGTCACATTCCTGCAATTTGTGCCTAACAAGCAAGTAGAAAACCAGAGCAACAACAGAAGACACGAGGAAAGACGCTTGTTGTGTTAAAAAAGCATATCAGTAAAGAGACAAGCAAAGAACGAAAATCCCCAATAGTTTGTGCGTTGGAGTAAGTGCAAAATGCCCCTGGTAAATGCCTTCATTGTTGAAAGCTGCTAGAGGGATTTGATCTGGGACAGATACCAGTGATGGAGTAAACCAGGAGAAGCTGAGGAAAGGCCCAGCAGGAGACGCAGCAGTTGGTGTGCAGTGGTGTGACATCCCTCTCCATCTTTTCTTGTTTTTATTGATGAAGGTCTTGGGTTTTTGATGGCCTGAAAAGCCATCGTTCCAGCACATGGGGAGGAGAAATTGGCTCCTTGGCAATACCGAGTTTTCAGGAAAATGTGGCAGCTTGCTGGGCTCAGGACTGCGCTTTGGGGTTGCCTATAGCCATCCCTGCCCCTGTACACCTGTGTCACCCACACCAGAGAGAGCAAGAAGCACCAAGGAGCCCACAGTGAACAGCAAAGATACCCATGAAATTTTCCAAATTCATAAGTAAATGCATGTACAGCAGCTGGGCAAAGGGCGAGAGGGGACAAGAGCACCTCCCTGATTTCTGCAGCAGCCAAAGGCAGGTTTGCACCCCACACAGCTCCAAACACGGAGCCATAGGAGGCAGGGGACCCTCCCTGCTGGTCCTGGTTGTTGATGTCTCCCCTTTGGCCAGGTTCTACCTAAGCAGGGATTTTGAGGAGATTCCCACCCCAGTCTCCCAGAGGTCAAAAAGAAAAAGAAACCACATAAAATTATCTGCAAGACTCCAATTCACTCTCAGGGGTGCAGAGGGTTCCTCTGTCACATCCAGCATTGAGACTCATACAGAGCTGCAGTATAGAGATCTTTCTATGTATATATTTATAGGTATGTATATATTTATAGTGCACTGCATTTAAAAGAGCCGGGCCTGCTTCTTCAGCTCGTTCCTCTTCCACAGGGCCAGGCGGTCGAACTCGGCGATGGTCATGCCGAAGATCTGGTAGAATTCCTCCTGGGAGAGGTGGCGCTGGGGAGAGAGGGGCTGGTGGGACAGCGGCTCGGGGGTTATGGGGACAGAGCTGGGCATTGGGGCCGTGGGGGCCGGGGCCAGGCTCGTGGGATGCTATTCCCAAGGAGGACAAGCGGCACGTGTGTGTCCCTGGTGGCTCCATGGGGTCCGATGGGGTGAGATGCAGGTTTGTGGACCACCCGACCAGGCCCTCCAAGCCCCAAGGATGTTCTGTGTGGTGGAAAAGGCTCCCCTCACCTCTAACCGAGTCCTGTCCACATCTTTGGGCAGCTGGTTCCTTCCTCTCGTCTTCACCAGGAGCAGCTCATATGGGTATATCTACATGGAGAAGTGAAGACCATGGGCTAACTCTGGAGCTGGATGATCACAGAGCACTCGGGACGAGCTTTGGGGGTGTGGGGACACCATGGTAAAGGCTACTCTTAGGGCACTTGGCTAGCACAGCCACCCACCAAGGCTTGGACGGGGCATGGCTGAGATGGGGCCAGGCTTTCAGGGTGACTCTACTCCAGAGTGTCTTTTGAACCACCTTGATGGTTCTTGAATGGCAATGTGGAAGTTTTCTGCTTGCTCTGCAAGGCCTGGAATGATCCAGAGCTATGTGTGAGCTAGAAATGAGCAGGGAACAGCCAGCTCAGCCACCAAACCTGAGTCTGGGACACTAGCAGGAGGGGAAGGACTCTGAGTCTGAGTCCTGGGATGGGGCTGTCTGGTGGGGAGCTTAGAAGAATGGAAGAGAATGAATCCTCCAACACTGCAGGGTCTGGAGTCACAGGGGAGCTTCTCAGGGACGTCCTCTGGGTGGTGCTTGGGCACCGCCAGGCAGTAGCTGCTCCTCGGAACAGGGACCCCGCCAGCAGGGCCATCTTACCTTGTACTCTGCAGAGACAAGAAACAGAGACATGAGCCGCTCTGACACCTCCTCGGGCAGGATCCCTTCCCCAGAGCTGCAGGGACCCCATCCCATGCCTCTAGCCCGGGTGTCCCCGAGTCGTGGCCAGGAGGGCTGCGTCCCCCAGCCCGTGCAGGTCCCCAGCGCTTACCTCGCATCCCCCAGTTGACGGCGTTCGTGCTGTCGTAGTGGAAGAGCTCGGCACTGGGAGGCTGCGAGGGGGACACAGAAGAAGGCAGTGAGAAAAAGGGGGTCCTGGCACTCAGCACATCAGCAGTGCCAGCGCCCGGGCACCTCCTGGTGTCCTGCACCCCAAAGAGGGACCTGCTCCCCCAGCTCGGCATTGGGCTCCTGGCACGTGCTAGGAACACTCACCCTGTGCAGCCCGTTCCTCCTGTAGGCAGGGAGCGAGGCTGACTTGGAAATGAGGGGGTCTGAAAAGAAACCGGGAAGGTGGATAAATGAAGAGGCAGGGGCTGGTGCCGCAGGGCAGCACCTCCGGCTGAGCCCATCGCTGTGCTCACGTGCCCCTGCGCTCAGCTCCTTCCCCACATGTGGCAAACACACGCTGTCTTGTCCCCACACAACCTTTCCAGCTCCTGCCCCATCCCTATTCACTTCCAAACTTGCCTGGCTCTGTCTCCTCTCCAGTTCTGTCTCATTTCCACCCCTTTCCTGCCGTGCTGAAATTTCTTCTTCCTCCATGGCCACTCTCTCTCCTCACCCTTCACCCTGCCAGGCCCACCTCAAACTCGTTTTCCCGGACCCGGTCCTCTCCCAGCACGATGCTGCTCCCTTAGCACACCCCTTCGAGCAGGTCTTTCTCTTCCTGCTCCTTCCCCGTCGGTCCCAGACCCACATGTGCAATGTCAAACCCTGCTCCTTGCTGGGAGCAGAGGCAGAACGGCCTCGAGGGCCACAGGACTCACCGCTGTCAGCCAGGTAGTGCGTCCGGGGGGCTGCAACAGAGCAGAGGACGGCTCAGAGGGCAGGAAGATCCCAGCACCGCGCAGGGTCCCCACCAGCCCAAGGTCCCCACGGGTGCCAGACCCACCGGGTGCTCCTCAGGGCATTCAGGAGCTCAGGGTACAGACAGAGCCCTCCAGGGAGGCCAATCAAGGCCAATCCTGATGTCTCAACCCACTCCAACCACCCCTTCCCAGTCCTGTATAGCCCCTCTCCAGTTCCCACAGTGCCTCAGGTCCTGCCGAGGCGGGATGGACGGGGACCACAGTGGGATGGATGGGGACCATGACACAATGGCAGGGGGCAGCTGTCACCCTTACAGCCGTTGAGGGAGCCCTCGTAGCCAGACGTGTGCAGAGCCTCCCTGCTGCTGGCCGAGCTGCGAGGAGGCGTCCAGGGGTCCGCGTAGGAGTTGGACCGGGCCTTCATCTCCTCCCTCAGGATCAGCCTGCCGATGCCGCTCTGGATCTAGGCACCGAGGAAGAGCTGCTCTGCCCCTGTGCTGTCACCCTGCCAGCCCTCGCACCAAGGGAGGGCACAGCACGGGCTCCTCAGACCCCGTCGCCCTCAGGATGGACATGGGCACCTCAAACCTCATCGCCCCTATGATGGGTTTGGACTCCTCAAATCCCATCACCCTCAGGAAGGACATGGGCTTATCAAACCCTGTTGCTCCTATGATGGGCATGGGCTCCTCAAGCCTCATCTCCCCTATGACGGGTTTGGGCTCCTCAAACCCCATCTCCCCTATGATGGGCATGGGCTCCTCAAACCCCTTCTCCCCTATGATGGGTTTGGGCTCCTCAAACCCCTTCTCCCCTATGGCGGGTTTGGGCTCCTCAAAACCCATCTGCTGCCCCTCGCACCAGGGGGGCAGTGGTGCCTTCACATTGAGCCCCTTGCCGCCCAGTCCCATCAGGCTGTGGGCAGAGAGCATCCCTTACCTTGTGCATCCCCCGCTCGTACCCGTCCTCCTCGCCTCCTGACGAGAACCTCCGGGCCCGGGGTGCTGCAAGGACACACGTGGTGGGCTCAGATGGGGGCAAAGCCAGCGGCACGTGGGGAGTAGGCAGTGCCCAGCTGGATGGGGACAGCAGCTCCCAAGGGTTGCCAGGATTTGGGGTGGCCTTGGCAGGGTCTCTGCCACTTCTGCTTCTTGAGCCCACCCTTGGATCCAGGCTGAGCATGGAGGTCCCAGAGCAAATCTCACCAGATGTATCAGGTGAGGGGGCAAGTTTCACGAGTTGAGCCCTGCTGTGGCTGGTCCATTACCTTTGGGGGAGCCTTGGAAGGACCAGTACTCTGACTCGGAGTGGTAGTACGGGTCCGGGGAGTAGGCAGGGCTGTACTTGGACGACTGTGCGATGTCTTCGCTGGTTTTGCTTTTTGTGGCTGCAGGGGGATTGTCTGCAAAAGGAGTGGAGAGCTGTAACAAGGACACGTCCTCTCTCTGAAAGGCCTTGCAAGGATCCACCCCGGGATGAAGGCAAATCCTCTTCCCTTCCTGCCCACAAGGAGCCCTGTGCCCGTCTGGATGGCCCATCACCAAAGGTGGCAATAGGTGCAGAGGCATCTGAGCGGGACTGCAGAGGGAGGGATGGAGGGAGGTGCATTCCCCATGCGGAGGGAGGTCTCGGCAGCTTCTGCCGGGGGAAGGCCAAGGCGGCCGTGTAGCAGCGGGGAGCAGGGGGGACAGAGCAGGGAGGTGCTCAGCTCCCCTGGGGCAAACCCACAGGTTGGGATCCTCCACATCCTCTCCCAACCCCCGGGGCACGCATGGGAACCCAGGAGTGCTTGACCCTCTCCTGCTCTGCCCGGAGGAACGTGAGGGGCCACCAGGAGTGGGGTGCTGGGTAGGGACAGGGGTGCAGGCAGGGAGTCCCCATGAGCCCTCGCTCCCAGCACAGGGCACTCGGCAAACGGCAGCTACTTACAGCAGCGGGTGCAGTAGCCAGGGACACGAAGGGAGGCGGGAAGGGAGAGCCCGCAGGAAGAGAAGGAGACACAGGGTTATTGCTCATCGGGGCAGCTCCCCTCCCGCTGGGCACCAATGCAAGCCAGGGAGAGCAGAGCAGCCCTATGGAGGAAGCTGACCCCATGCCTGCAGTTCCCACCCCCAAACTCCTCCTCAGGGCCCATTTCAGCTGCAGTATCTGACCATGAAGGGTCATGAGTTTTCTTATGGGCCCATGTGAAACTCATTTATTTCCTCCATCCCACTCCTGAGGCTGCTCTGGCTCCTGGCCTCGACCAGCTCCGGTCACCCTCAGCCCTGCTCCCACTGCCTGCAGCAGCCTCCTGCCCTCCCGCGCCTCGCCAGCCCCAACCCCTGTGCTTGGCCTCACTGCTGCAGCCCTGAACATCCCTCGTCTGCCAACCCTGGGGCACAACAGCCCTTTCTGTGATCCCTTCCAAGCGCCAAGCTCTCACCTTCCTCCTTGCTTACATCCACGTGCTGTCCCCAACCAAAGCCATCCCCAAGGTCCCACACGGGGCAGCCTCGAGCCCCACCGGCCCCTCTCCGGCTCAGCCAGCCCCCAGCCCGTGCTGTAGCTGGAGCCCACGGCCCGCAGCTCTGCCCTGCCTTGCCCACAACCCCACACGGGAGGAGGGCAGACTGTACCGTGCCGCTTGTAGATGGGGGGTTTCCGGTAGATGTTGCTCTCGCCGGCAGCTGGTGGAAGAAGAAGGAAAGAAAGGGAAGCAAGAAGGGAAGAAGGAAGGAAGGAAGGGGAGGTCAGTGCGAGTTTGCCGAGAGCGGGCAGGACGGAGGTCCTGCGGGAGACGCTCTGCCCAGGCTGCTCCGCTGCCTCCGGGTGTTCCGTATGGAGCACGGTGCTGGCCGGGGCGGGGGGCAGCGCTGGGGGTCCTGCGGGCAGCGGTGCGCACGGGACATGCAGCGAGCGCCGCGCGTCAGCATGCACCGCGCGGGCCTGCCCACGCTCTCCTTGCGGACCCAGGGACCGGGCACGACAGGATGGGGATGCGGGCAGGAAGGGCTCTGCCCTGGGCAGGCACTCAGCCCCACGGCTCGTGCTGCCGCACTCCCTCGGGAGGTGCATGAGCCTGGCAGGACCATCCACGCTCTACCTGAGGGCAACACAAACCGAGCCGAAAGCCTCTTTCCGCAGCACAGAGAGAAAAGAGCGAGCTGGGAGGAGGAAGCGACCTGGAGCCTTGCAGCGAGGCGCCGGCCCGAGCAGCTGAGCCGGCGGAGCAGCGAGGGGGCCATCCATAAACCATGGACCGTGAGCAGGAGGGCGGGCCGGGCAGCGGGGCCGACCCACATGGGGACGGAGCAGGGACTGCAGTGGGAAGCCTCAGGGTGTCCTCCTGGCTGCTGGGCATGGGGTCTATGGGGAGGTCCCACCCAATGGTGGTGCAGCAGGAAGCGCCCACAGCTGAGCAGGGAGCAGCACTGGGGCCAGTGCAGGGCATGGGGGGTCTCCCCTTCGCCCCACTGTGCCTGCTGCCCTCCCGCCTCTCCCGCCTGTGCCCGCTCCATCCCCTGCCCCATGGGCTCTGCGTGGCCGGGAGAGGGAGGGTGGTGGCCCTTACCTGGTGGCCCCCTGCAATCCCTGCAGAAGGGGAGCAGCCATCTGGCAAGCCCAGAAGACTCTGGGGGGAGGGAGCGGCGGGCCCTAGGGGGAGTATAAAATAGTCATCTGTAAAGGAGGGGTGCGGACAGGCTGCCGGCAGACGAGCTTCACCCCGTGGGCCTGGGCAGGAGGCAGGGGAAGGGACGGGCTCTCTGCGGGGCGCTTGTCCATGTGCGGAGTGGAGGAAGGTCGGGGAGAAGAGGAGGAGGAGGAGGAAGAGGGACATTGCAAGGATCAAGCAGACTCTGGAAGGCTGCGGGACCTCTGGGTGGTGATGGGGAGGGAGGAGAGTTCAAGCTGCAGGTCCTGTTTATGGATGGCCTCTACCAGGGGGTAGATCCTGCTGCCAGCTGGCTCTAGGCAGGCGGCGGAGCTAGGCATGCGACACACGGGGGACGGCACATGCGGGCATGCGACACACACGGTGCTTCCCCGCGGGGCCGGGGCACTCCAGAGCCTACCTGGAATGTGGAAATGCTTGGGCGCTTGGTATGAGGTTGGAGTAGAGGACCTCACATCTAACTGGCTATAGTAGGGGGAGCTGCGCCCGCTCTCTGTGCCTACGTGGTGCCGAGCAGAAGCAGCCGTAAGTGACCGAGAGAGGGAACAAGAGGCAGAAGAAAATGGGTGTTAAATGCAGCAGTGTTAGAAGAGCGGGGAGCTGCCCAAGTGGCGGGTGAGATGAGGACACGTGCCAGGCCGTGGTCCAGGGGTGACGGAGTGAGGGGAGATGTGCTGCATCTCTAAACGAAGGCAGGATGCAGAGGAGGCCCCACGAGCGGGTGCTGTTACAAGGCAGCAGATTTCCCCATCATTCATGGGGGAAAGGGCGAAAACCCTGCAACTGAAAGCAAAGTGAATGGCCCCTGGCTGTGTGACGCAGGAATAGCTCCAGGGAGGCAGGACGTCCAGACGTATCCGTCTCGGGTTCTCCCGTCTGCTCCTCCCCAGCTCTGACCGCCAGGAGATGTGGAACGGACACGCTCTGCTCCTTCCCCGGACGTGCCCCAGCGGTGTGTGCACGTGCACAAGGACCCTTGCAGCAGTGCAGGACACAAGCACTTCCGTGCATCCCCCCTGCCTAGGCAACCAACCCAGCCCGACTTACTTCTGTCCTCTGGACTTCACTGGATCCTGGGACCACATTCCTCCCTATCCCACTTTCCACCACTCGGCTCAGCTCTGGGCCAGGATGAATCCCCTTGGCCTCTCCTCACTGCTCATCAGTGAGGCTGGAAGTGGAGGAGGCACCAAGCAGTCGGTCCCTGCCCACAGCTCCCATCACTTTTGGTCCTGAAGAACCCAACAGGCAGCCTGTGTCCTTGCCGCAGGCAGCTCAACCAGGGCACAGAGCTCTGAGGGAGAAGCAGGGCTAGTGTGGGGAGCCCCACACCCTGGAGCACCCGAGCTTGGGCCCGGCAGTGCGGCTGAGGTCCTTACCTGAGCGGTAGAAGTGGTGCGGGGACCTCGGCATGGTGGGGGACATGCCCTGGCGGCTGTAGGTGGGAGAGTCGATGTAGCCGGGGCTCGAGGCTCGTCTCTGCCGGATGTCAATGCTTTCATAGATGTCCTAGGAGCAGGGCAAGGTCGTGGTTAGAGCAGGCGCTCGGGATGGCGGGACACAGGGGATGTTGGATGGAGGCTGGGAATTGCCAGCAATGGCAAGATCAGTGCCTCGCAGGCCCCTCTCCTTTGGGAGAGCATCCCAGTGCTGGGCCCCGTGACCCCAGCAGCCTGGAGGGCCTGGCTGGACCACCCCCTTCCCGTCCTGTTCCCAACCACAAGCCTTCCCCTCCATGGCATGGAAACCACCACCTGGCTGCTCTGCCATGGAGTTGCTTTTCCCCATGGATGGGGGCAGCCCTCTTAGACCAGGGCTCCCCATTTCCACCACCCACATGGTGCTCAGCAGAGCTCCTGGCCCTGCAGGTGCCACCCAGATGCTCCCACAGCCAGGAGGATGCATGGCCAAAATCACCCCCTTGCCAGCCAACCCCTACCCTGGCAGGGCCACGGGCCGTTACCTGCGAGTAGGGGGACAGGGCTCCCAGGGACTGCAGGCAGCCGAGGCAGAGCAGGAGAGAGAGACAGCACATGAGTATGAGCCGTGGTGCAGGGCAGGGTCCCGGGGCAGCCCGATTTCCCCACGTTGCAGCCCACTTGCTGGAAACACAGCCTCGCTACAGGTGTCAGGCACCAAGGGCGGCCGGTGGGGCAGCAGGTCCAGCCACGGGTGATATAAATAAGGGCTTGTCCCCATCTCTGCTGCTCAGCTTTGGGCTGGGCACAACTGGGTTCCAGGGCTCAGCAGCCCAAATGCACTCGAAGAAACGCCCAGCAGATATCCCCGACAGCCACGGGCACCTCCAGCAGTGGGTGCCCCCTGCCTGCATCAGCCTCCATCGAGACCACGGAGCTGGAAGGAACTCTCTACCCACTGCACAGGGCAACATCCAACATAAAACATGTCCGCGCTTTGGGCAGTGGTGCGGTGGAGTCAAGCTCCAGAAGCGGCAGCAGCATCCGTCCCTCCCTGGCCATACTCCTGTGACCTGCGCCCAGGGCCTTGGTGGCACTGCTGCTGGGTGGGCTGCAGGAGGCAAGGACCAGAGAGGTAACGGATGGTGCCTCCTCCAGCACCACCTCAAGGGTCCAAAATCCAGCCCTCATGGCCCCTGACCTCCATGGAGCGTGCAGACCCTCTCTGCAGAGCCCCTCGCTCTCATTGCAATGGTGAAATCACCCAGGGAAGTGGAGCAGGGAAGCCCCACGGGGACGGGAATGCTTTCGCATCATCTCATAAGGTGCTTCGCACTAAGGTGCCAACCAAGTCCCCTTCCCCAGTTCCAGAACCAGCAGCCTACACGGGCACCCGAGCCAGGCCTGGGCTATCCCATCTCCTCCATCCAGCTCTGGAGCAGGAGGCACCGTGCACACATGGGTCACAGGACCTGCTCCGAGTCAGGCTATGAGCGGAGCCTTGGACAACACAGGGACATCCCATGGTCGATCCGTTCCTGCATCCCAGAGGGACGTGGGCTTCTCCCCCGGTCTAGGCTGCAAGGGGGAAGCCTCCCTGCCACACCAGACCCAAGGGTGGCTTCTGGTCTTGCCTGCCCTGTCCCTGGGGCTCCTGCAGCTCTGCATTGAGCGTGTTGAGACTCAGTACCTCCCCATAGCTATATCTCTCCAGCGTTTCGTCCGATGTGTATCTGTGATAGGGCTCGTACGAAATGAGGTCAGGACGCTGCACTTCATAGATGGCTTTAATCTTGGGAAGAGCTGCCAGGTCTTTGTAATTAAGGATCTCATTATCCACTTTAGCCTAGGGAGAGGAAGAGACAGAAACAGAGAGACAGAAAGGAAGAGAAGGCGAGAGGCAGGAGCGCAGAGTGCGGAGCCGAAAGCAGAGCAAACAGAGCCCCATCAGCCCCAGAGCAGGGAGAAGAGGTAAGCAGAGACCTCCGAGAGGCAGCAGTGGGAAGTGGCAGAGGAGTTGGGACTTGGGGACTGTGGGAAAACGTCCCTCTAAGCACTCCTGGTTCGTTCTCACTGGGGTGAGGGCAGCACAGCCCCAAAGTCTGGTTTTGCCCCCTGGGGACACCTCGTGCTGCAACCTGGCATTGGGAGCCGTCGGTCCCTTCTCTGAGCCTACCCCAAACCCACAGCAGGAGCTCTTGGGCCACCCCATGATGAGAGGAGCAGAGCTGGACTTACGCAGATGACTCGGTTTGGGGAGCCGATGCTGGAGCCCGGGGGGGAGATGGAGGTTTCGGATGTTCTTCTGTGCTGTGGATACAAAGAAACAGGGAGCAGATGAGAGCCCAGGTGGCTTCAGCCATCGCTCGAGTCAGTCTGACCAGGGCATGGTGGGGACAGATCCAGATCCCATGGGACAACCCTGGGCCTGGCAAGCGAGTAGCCTTGCAGACACTGCAGGCAGTTGCTACAGCAGCTCATCTCCAGCTGGGCTGAGAGCCTGGGGACCAGCATCCCTGGGGACGTGCCACCTCCCCGAGCAAGACGCCTGTCCCTGCCACCTACCTTCAGTTTCTTCTCTGCTCTTGCCGCCTGCTTGCATATAGGATGCCACACTTCAGAGCCTGAAAGGCAGCAGAGAAAGAGTTTTTAATACCATGAACAGCCCGGGCCAGCTGTTAGGGGACATCTAACCACCTCTGCCATGAGCGAGCCCCATCCTGTCCCTGCCGACACTCCTGCTCCTGCCATCTTAGCGCGTGGCCCCTGCGGCACCAACCTGGAGCCTGGCTCCCCTGGGCAGCAGCAAAACCAAGGCACGGGGGAGCTTCTGCTCCACCTGAGCAGCATCACGCTCAGATAAGCAGTTCCCTGCGTTAAGCCCTCCTGGAGAGGGGAGCCTCCTGGGCGCAGTCCTGGTTCAGGAGACGTTTCGCACCCCTCGAGTGCTCCCCAGACCAATAGCAGCAAAGCCAGAGCCCCACGGGTGCTGCTGGCTGTACCCCTGGGACCAGCCGGTTACGAGGACCCCCTACCTCCAGCTCCCCTCCCACCTCTTCAGGTAGCCCTTCAATTGCCCCTTTCCTACCCATCCACAGTTAGTGACTCAGGATGTCGGGCAGCATAGGAGGGAAAACAACCCTCTCTCCGCACCCACAGCAGCCCTGGGGCAGCTCCAGGCAAGGACGAGCTCCTGTAAGACCAAACGTCCCAGCTGCACCAGCAAAGTCTCAACCCAACCAGTGCCGCCTTCCACTGGGAACAAGTTGGGGACAACAGCAGGGAAGAGGCGGGAGCTGCCACGGCAGCGGGATCCCCGGTGGCAGCGGTGTCCCTACCTGTGAGGTACATCTCCTCTCCTTCCGTGAACATCTGGTGGCAGCGGACGCAGCGGGCACACGTGGGGTGGTAGTGCTTCCCTCCCGCCTGCAAGCGAGCGGAGACATCGGCCCCTGAGCAAGCGCCGAGGCCGGCGGCCCCGGTGTCCCTCTGCACTGCAGGCAGTGCCCAGGTGACCGTGACCAGACGCCTGGGGCAGCCCCAAGGACCACTGCTGCATGCAGAGAAAACCGGAGCCTGCTCCGTCCCATACTCCAGACTGCGAGGCTATGGAGCACGCTGGCAGCCTCCAGCTTTGAACATCTGAGGAGAGCAGGCCCAGGAGGTCCCAAGCCCCAGAGCAAAGTACTTGGACAAGTCTCACCCTTAGTAAATTCATCTCAGGCTCTAGAAGCAACTCTGATCCTCTGAAGTTATGCTGAGCCAAGTGCCCATGTTTTGTACCAGGCCAAAACCAGCAGTGTTAAGGGCCCTGTGTCTACAGACCATTGCTGGGAAGGGAGGAAGGTAAACCCAGCAAAGCAAAGGGAACCACAGGCTTCATCCTGAAGCTCAGCTAAGGCAGGAGGGAGCCCAGCCCTGGAGATGCTGCAAATCCTCTCTGGTTGCCAGTTCTAGCTCCTTTCCCATGAGCTGCAGAAACTTTCCTGCCTTGGTGAAGCCCTGCCCAAACTCCAGCACTAACAACACGCTGTTTTCCCAGCTGAGCTGAAGGAGAGCTGCTCCCTTTGCTCTCTGACAGGGATAATAGGTTTAATTGGTAGCTTGTTTCCACTCAAAGTGTCTGTTAGCATTTCAATTATAGGCTCGTTTTCCAGGCTTGGAGGTAGGAGCTAGCTCAGGGCTAAGAGGAACCTGGGCTGCGCTGGAGGAGCAAAACCCACAGGGACATTTTACCCTGCTGACCATCCGAGAGAGGGAGAAGAAAGATTTAAGGTGGCAGAGGGAAGACGAGGCCCTCGCTGACAAAAAGAACAGTTTGATACCTACAGCAGAGCGTGGAAACAGCTTGAAAAGGGGAGGATCGATAGGGAAATTTGCTGCGAAGATTGCTACCAACACTATCCCAAGGAAAGTGTTGATTGCTCAGATAATCAGTGGGGATTCACGGCTCAGGGATTCTCTGTAGCGACGCAGAGGGCAGCTAGTTACCAGCCAGGGGCTTTTCCCATGCAGTTTATGCAGGATGCGAGCGGATGGGTCTTTGGGCAGGAGAAGAGTAAGTGTTTTTTCTCTTTTCAGAGGTTAGCAAGTTCCTTATATTACACTGCATCTTAGCACAAGTGGATCGGAAAAAGGTCAGCCCACGGCCCAGACACCACTAATCCAGGTCCAAAAGCATCATATGGAGGTGGGAGAAACACCCATGGGGCAGGTAGAGGCAGGAACAGAGCCTCCACTTAACGAGCAGCATCAAGGGCCCAGTCCTCCTTTCCCAGACTGTCGCTGGCACCAGCAGGAAGGAAGAGGTCCCTAAGGCAACGAGAGCAAGGAGCTTTCCTGAGCACGTGGTCCCATCCGCAACTCCAAGGTCAAGATCTTTCATTTCACACTGTGCTGATCTGAACAAATCAGGCCAACTGATTCCAGGCCATATGAATCTCAAACCAATTTTACTGCTAGGAAAAAAAAAAATCTAGGACCTTGTCTGGGACCTGTTGCATCTTTGACATCCTTCCAACAAGCTCATCTCACTTGATGCCCAGCGCTCTGGGGAGGCAGCTCGTCTGCACTGCCAAAGGAAGAGGCTCGTTAAGCCAAGGCCAGTTTCTCCCTATCTAAACCCCGGGCACGTGCCCGGCCAGGGCGCCTGGTCGCAGTGCACGGTCCCCCTCGCAGCAGCCTCCCGCTGCGAGCGCCGCAGTCAACGGCAGTCACGCTGAACTCCATCAATCTGAGGAGACAGCTGGAAACACGGGGAAAAAAAATGAGCAAAAACAACCTGGCCGAACCCCAGCTACTAAACACTACAGGCCAGTGTGCCTGCAATTCCAGCTGCTTATGTATTAAGATGGTTACAGACACCTGAAATTGGGAATGCAGGCCCAGGATAAACTGATCTGTTGCCTTCTCAGATCCTTCTGTTGGATCTGAGATGGGCTGCAGCAAGAGTTTGGTGCTCTCGGATCCTTCCATAGCACCTTCTAAAGCTTGGTGCACTGACAGTGAAAAAGAATATACATATATATCTGTATTTTCCTGTTGAGATCATATATAATATATAAGCCACACTATGCTGGAAGGGAAGCCTGAGATATTCATCAGATCAGGGAGCTCCAGACATGCAGCAAGGCTGGCTGCTCCCCAGGCAGCCTATACCAGCCCTTCACATGCAGGCCTCCAAAACCAGCCAAGACTTCCAGCACCCAGCACTCCTCTTCAAGGAGAGACGATTCTCCAAACTGTACAGCCTTGTTTATTTTATATTGATTATTATCACAGCTCGTAAAAGGCTGATAGATGCTGTGAGTGAAGAGACCTGCTCATTATCACTTGGGGTCCCTTAAAGACTCATTAATCATTCAAGGCTGGCTGCACAGCTCCGAGTCATTTGGAAAGCCCAGAGGCTGACGGGAGAGCAGGAGAAGGCTCATTAAGGCCTAAAATTATTTAAAGGCACCTTTTCCATTTTGCACTCTGACAGAGAAGACTATTAGAGCCTTTGGTTTTACAGGTGAACATTTAATATCTGCTGGCAGGCATGTGCCGGGAGCAGGCACTTTGCCCTGGGCCCTGCATGAGACCAGCAGCCAGGGGCTCACAGCGGCCAGGACAAAGCAGGGCCATGACCAAGCAGGGCTCCTGGGCTCCATAGCTCTCCTCCTGCCCAGCCCAGCAGGACTCAGGCCGTATGTTCCTCTCACCTCCGTGACAGCTTCTGGGGGAAGGTCACACCTAGGCTCTGCCTAGAGGGAATCCAGAGCCAACCTGAATTACTTCCAGCCCATCCGAGGCCTCTCACACACAGAGGGTTTGCTCGCCTGGGTGCTGCTACAGCAGAAGGGCTAATGCGAGATGACTGATGTTCAAAGCGTTTCACGGGTCTCAGCCAGCACCTTCCCACTCCCTGGCACAGGGTGGGCAGAGATCAGTCTCCTCAGGCAGGTAGGAGACCAAGGCTCGCAGGATAGCAGGGATGCAGGGCGTGGAAGAGAGGGCTGCTTTATCTGCACTCACTATGGCTCAAGTAGGTGAGGGAAGCCCCTTGGAGCAGCGCAGTGAGTGATCCCTGCCTGGCAAGGCTCTGAGCACGGGAAGGACCCGGTCATCCTGCTGATGGGAAGGGCCCTTTTCCTGAAGAGCCTTCCTGCTCTTCCCAGCCAGTGATCCCGCTCCCTCGGCCTCCGCTCCGGCGCTTCAGCCCTAGCAGTGCCCCAAACACTCCCCGGGGCCGCCGGGCAGCCCCCTCGTCCCCAGGCAGGCGGCAGGGACGGTCTGGGCTGGCACCGCCGCAGCTCCGCGGTCCAGCGGCGCCGGCGCCGGGTTGGATGGGTTGCCAAGGCAACAGACGGGCGGCGCGTGCAGGGATGCAGCTCGGGCGAGCGTGTCGGAGGCACCGAGGAGGGTGCAGCGATGGCACCAGGAACATCCCGCCCCGTGGGCGCCCGTCAAGGCCCCCATCTGGCTCCTGCCTCTCTGGAGGCCTGGGAGGAGGTGGTGGGGGTGGCACAAGGGTGCAGCTCCCCAGGGCACGCTGTCCCAGGGGGGACGAGTCGCATCGTTACTGACGACGGGGCTGCTTGCGAGACTCACCTCCAGCACTCTGCCGCTGATGTACCGGTCGCAGGTCTCGCACTTGATGCCAAACTGGGCATGATAGTCGGACTCACAGTAGGGGACACCATCCCTGTGGGAGACGGGGCACATGAGGCATGAGAGGGGCCCAGGTGACTGAGGTGCCTCCCATCACATCCCAATGCGGCATGCTCGGAGCTGGGTACCCACGGCTGCTCCCCAGGGAGAGCAGCAGCCCAGGCCACGGCAGGGACACTCACTTGCTGATGTACTCGCCGGTGAGGATGATGCCACACGTTTGGCACTTGAAGCAGCTGACGTGCCACTGCTTCTCCAGGGCCAGGAGAGACTGGCCTTGCTTGATCTCCTCCTTGCAGCCTGCGCAGTCTGTGGAGACAGCGGGAAGGGGAGCATAACCCTGCGCCCCTGCCCAGGGCATCTCCTTGGCTTGGGGATGATCCTGCTGGAATCACGCTGGCTCTGACACCGCTCCAAAAGGACCTCCCTTGGGATAACTCCTTTCCTATGCCATTTCCCCGGGTGGAAGATACCACCTCCGCATATCCCTCTGATGTGGCAGAAGCAGCCATGGAATGAAGCCTTTATCTGGGGGTGGTACTGCAGAGTAGCACCCAGACACCCTGTTGAACACCTAACACGGCTGCCCTGGCACAGCACGGGCACCTCATGGGCTGCCAGCGCTGCGCTGTCCCTGGTGTCCCCAGCGCCTCTCCTTCGGAGCAGGAGCAGTGGGAAGCAGCCGGCAACCGGCGGAGCAAAGGAAGGGCTGCGCTCTCCTGCAGCCGCATCCGGCCCTGCTGCGGTATTCCCGAGCCTCCCTTCCTCTCCCCACTTCCCCTGGCTCCTGTCAAGGCTGGGAGCAGGAAGCACATGTGCCTCAGACCCCTGACCTTGACTCCTCCTTGTCCTTTTCTCTCCCTGGCCTCTGGTTTTCAGGCCCCGGGGGGCTGGATGAGGTTTCTCCACAACTCCCTCAGCTCCTCCTTCCTCCCGCACTGCCTGCGGAGCGCAGCAGCACCGCGCACGCTGCCTGAGCGGGGAGGCTTCGCTACTCACCTCACCCTCCAGAAAACGGGGACCAAGTCCCCATGTGCTGGGCAGAGTTTTTTGCCCCATGCTGCTGGCCAGCTCAGCCATTCCCTGCCTTGGCCCTGCTTTGTGGGCTGCTCACGGTCTGCAGGGAGCACCGCAGCATCCTTTTCCCAGGGCAGCCTCCTCTCAGGGGCACCAACGTGGGCTATGGCACAGCCAGCAGGAGGGGAGATGCCAGCAGGCTCACGTACATCTGGCTGCTGCCTGCAGCCGCCCATGAATAAACCATGGTGCCCTCAGGCAACCTCGCTCCACAGGCCGGGGAGGAGTCTCCGAGCACATTGCAAGAGCAGGGGACTGCTGGCAGAGGAAGGGAGGCCAGAGATGGAGCGTGTGGCTGCCCATCCCCTCCCCATGGCCAAGACCCTGCAGCTCGGGTCCTGACAAGGTTTTGGTCACCACTTGGTGGCAGGGCTTGTGGTCCTCCTCGCCTCCCATGTGTTAGGCAGCTTCCCTGGTGACTTGTAGGACAGTGAAGGTGCTTAACCCCCTGCAGTCCCCTCAGCCCAGACATAGTCTCAAGCGGCTCCCCTTGCAATAACATCTTGGTATCCATGGGACGGTTTGTAGTTCACCATGCTTAACCCAGCAGTGGCTCAATGCAGAGAGCCAGCTGCAAGGAAAGACTGTGTTGCAAAGGCCATGGGGTGGGTATGACATGGAGAAAGCATCTCAAGGAACAACTTGGGACAGAAACCAAGGCCATACCCCTCCAAAACAGCTTTCTGATGCTCTGCTGAATTTTAGGTTGCGATCAGTGTGAGGGAATGAGCATAAGAAGCTTTTCAAAACCAGCCTGCTTGTAGAGACACTGAATAACTTAAGCCCTTGGGAAAGCCCAGTGTGTTCCCAGGCTGCTCTTCGTGTTCAGAGAGATCTTGGAGCCCAGCAGAGAAGGAAAGCCGGGATGCCCCTGTGGGCAGCCTGCCCCTAGCAGCTGGAATCATGAGATCCAGTAGTTCCAGCTGCTGGGATCTGCTCTCTGATGTGGCAACAGTGACTGGTTCCTACCAAGGCAGAGTGGGCAGTGGGTAGCAAGGGATGTCCTGCCTTCCCTGGGGATCTCAGCAGGGTTGGGAGGTGCAACGCCCACCAGAAAGGCAACCTCCACTCCTGCCGCTTGCTGCACACCAAGCCCCATCTCCAAAATTCCTGTTGTTGCCTCAGACAGCATAAGCTTTGGTGGCAGCACCCGCCCAGGTCACACACAGGCCAAGGGAGTTTCCGAAACCAGGGCTGAAAGTGCATAGCATGAAAATATCTTGGGTGGAGTGGAGGGTTTACCCCATTCCTCCTCCAAAACCTCCACAAACACTCATCCCTGGGCTGCGCATTGGTCCTGAAGGCCGTGCGGGCACTTCCCCGGCTGGGTCTGACCTGGCAAGTGGAGCTGTGCCCAGGAGCTCCCCAGCCTTGGTCACTACTCAGGCTGAGCAGGAAAAGACTGAGCTGTTTCCCTGCTAGGAAATTCAGGGGACGAGCCCTCCAATAGCTTACAAAATACATTTAAGGGACAACAAACGCAAGGTACGCTGTGCATCGCAGCCAGGGTGTCTGGCTCCTCTCCTTGGCTGGCTTTGCTGAAGGAAGAGCACGTATGACATACACGAGAACGCTCAACTTACGGCTGGGCCCGTGGATCTTGATGGGCTTGGTGCTGATCAGCGAATGGGAGCAGTTTTGGCAGACACAGTCCTTCCCGCTGAACGTCACTTTGTCTCCGATGGGGAAAGGTTTCCTGTGGCCAAGGAGAAGGTGGCAACGTGACATGGGAACTCCACGTTGTGCTCCAGCCGCCCCCCATCATCCACAGCTGCTCTGCTGCCAACCCTGGGGCCCTTCTCCTCCCCATGGGGAGGAGAGGACCCATTGCCTCGGGCCAGTCTGGGGTAGCCCTCACACCTTCCTTGTGCTCAGGAAGGAGGGACAACGAGCGTGCACACGGGCAGAGCTGGGAGGATTGAGGTAGAGTTAAGTTAAGGAAGAGTTAAGGAAGGCCCCAGACATTGGAGAGAGAGCTGGGAAGAATTTCCGCTATGAAAATGCAGCCAAGATGTCTATGGAGGTACCAAGTTCTGAAGAACAGCCTGAAGAGTTGAGGGCAAAGGAATAACCCTCTCTCCCAGTGCCCCACAAAAGGTTGCGAGGGGCAGGACCATCCTGCCTAGCCCCATGGAGAGGGCCTGGGTACCCTAAAGCTGCCACTTCAACTCACCTGCACGTGCTGCACACGAAGCACTTGGGGTGATAGGTCCTTCCCAGGGCCGAGATGACCTCCCCGGTGATGAAGTCCCCACAGCTGTCACAGCGGGTGCCATAGAGCTGCTGGTAGTCGTGGGTGCAGATGTACTCCTGGTTCTTGAAGAAGAAGCCCGACTGGGCCAGGTCGCAGCCGCACACTGGAGGGGAGAACACGCACCCATTGCAGAGGCAGCATCGCCCCAGCAAGGAGGGCGCCCAGGAGCAAGGGAGGCTGCGAAGGGGCGTCCACCTCATGGGCACTTGCTATTGCAGCCAGTCAGGAGGTGGCCCAGGGAGCTTGCAGGACATCTTAGCCGGTGACAACTTCTGTAGGCATCTCAAAGGGTTTCCCTGCCCGGCCGGGGACCTTCCCAGCACCACCAGGTGTCAGTGTTGGGCTGCGGTGGGTGCAGGACGGGGCATCAGGGCTGGGAGGGGACAGGAGCTGCTGCCCTGGGCAAACACACTCAGATGGACATTGGTTCAGGGACAGCATCAAGAAGCAGAAGCAAGATGGTGGGAGGCAGACTGAGGCCCCTTGGGGTCTCGGGCCACCTCTCTGCACCCACTGTGGGTTGGGGGTGGCAGCAGCACGGCGGCTAGCACGGAGCTGGCAAAGCACAGGCAAGGTGGTGGTGGGTAGGAGTTGCAGGGGAGGCGAGACAGGAGGATTTCTGCTCATTATTTATTCCCTTTCACTTGGAAATCAGGCAGCAAGCGCCGCCGAGCTCTCCCTGCCGGCTCCGCGTCCCCTTTGAAGCCAGCGACTGTCGGGGCTCTTTGTCTGGATGAGTTTTCTGCAGACACTCGAGCCAGGGAGGAGGGCAAAGGGGCTCGAGCACCAGGCTGGGCACATGTCAGCCAGCCCTGAGGGCACCCACATGCCCACAGGGAGAGCTGGTCGTGCCAGGGAGGACTGTAGGATGGGGAGGCACCTTGGGCACCGGTTCAGATGAGGATGAGCCCAGAGGGAGGGTCTCCCAATGCAGAACTCTGCTGCTGCCAGGGGAGCAGCTCAGTGGTGGCCAAGGGGATGGAGATTTATGCCCTATTTAGCACAAGGTGATGGGAGCTCAGGAGACCAGAGACCTTTAAAAACCCTGGTAATTTGATGCTTCGCAATCTACAGAACGGGCCACTGGCCTTCACACACCCAGCTGTTTTACTAAACATACTCAGGAGCTCGTAAGCATCAGTTCCGGGCCGTTAGCTCTAACGGCTCCTCAGCTCTCCTGCCTGCAGCTGCAGGGAGGTTTTCCACAAGGTCCATCCTCTGGGGAGGGCACGGGGAGCCTGGAGCTCAGCCAGTGAGGGGCAGCATGGTCTGCTCCCTCCACCAGGAGGGGATGGATCCTGCCACGCTCCCAGGTCCCTGTGCACCTGAGCAGGGGAGCCCACCGGGTGCAGAGACCCAGGCCAAGCTCTGCCACCTCTGCAGGCCCCAGAGGCAGCCCAGCCTCAGCATGCAGAAATGCAGCACCCTCAGCTCATTCTCAGTGCCAGGGTGTAAGCGATGGGTCAACCACCCCAGCCCAAGCAGCTCGGGGCTCTTCCCCACCTCGCTTCACCTCTGCCACCCTTGCAGCAGCTCCTCCTCACTCATCAGGGCAGCTGATGGCAGAAGTGGCTGCCCCACAGGTCACACAAGGGCTGTGGGTGCACGCGGGGTTGGCATGGCACAGGCTGGCAGCATTCGGGCAGCCACTGTGACTGTGCCCACGTCAGGGCAGCCCCAGGTCACAGAACGGGCTGCTGGTTTTGGTGTGGCCAGGGATATCTCTGGCATGGTGCCCCACAAGCCTCTTCACTCCCCACCTGCACAGCACCAAATCCCACAGTGGGAGTCGCTCTGGGGGCTGCTGTTACATCTCTGGGGCTGGGCTGGTCTCTCCCTGGCCCTTTCCCTTCCAAACTGCACGCAGGGCCCATGGGGGAACTTGGCTACCGGCTGTATGGGCTATGCCCTCCTACCTTGGCAGGTGAAGCACCTGATGTGGAAGTGGTTGCTCTGGACACGAACCACCTCCCCCTTGCACGTGTCTCCGCAGCGGTAGCACTGGATGACGGTGGAGCCGCTCCCAGGGGTGTACGGGTTCTGCTGATAGGGAACTGCTGGCAGAGAGGAGGGAGAGAACACACAGAGAGAGGAGGGGTCTGTTAGTGCTCAGGACACCTCATCCCAGCTGAAGAAGAGCCTTCTGCACCTGCAACACCATGGCCACGTGTTGGGTATTGCTGGGGAGAGGCTCTGTGAAAAATGGACAGCGCCAAAAGCATTCTGATTCCCCTTGATTCTGACCCACGCTTGTGCCCTCTCTGCCTACTTAGCAGGCTGGGCTCTCCCTATCCCCATAGAGGAGCATCCATCAATGCTGGGCTCACAAAACCCAAGTGCTGTTTCTCACACGTTCCTCTTTGGTGTCCCCCAAGCTCATACAGAGCCCCCAGGCACTCTCCCGTGCAGGGCTAACCCTGCGTACTGCCTGGCTCTGCTCAGCCCTGGACTGCTCCTGGGCTGCTGCAGCCAAGAAAAAGCACCAACAAGGATCAACCTGGCAGCAGATAACCCTGGATGATCAGGAAAGGTATTTCCCCAAAAGCTTTCAAGGCTAACAGCATTTGAAGGGGTTGGTCCAGGCTGGACTTGGAGCTCCTCAGGGAGGCAGAGCACAAGCCCAGAGGCCACAGCAGATGGGAGACATCAGGACCATCTCCCCATGCAGAGCAGCGCTAAGATCACGAGCCAAGTTCTCCCGTTGCACTCGGAGAGGGAGGAGAGGCCGGGATCCACGGCGGTGCCGCAGCCCTCCTCCCACCGCCCTGCCGACCACCGCAAAGGGCCGACACGCAGCAGCCCACGCTGCGGCCCGCGCTGCGGGGGAGGAACCGCGCAGAGCACACGGCCCTTCTGCTGTCTCAGCACCGTCCCCAAGCACGAGCACAGACAGAAATCGCTCCGAGGAACGGCGCCTGCCTTCCCTGCCCTCAGGGCCGCTAATGCACATGCTGCTGTGCTCATGGGCCAAGCCGGGCTGGACTCGGCTGCTGAGCGATCCCAGAAAGAGCTGGAATCTGGGAAAAATACCTGCAAAGGGCAGGGGTTTCAATAGTCCGGAGACTTGTTGACCCGGTGCTGAACTGCCTTCCCACGAACATGAGAAGCAGCCGATTGAACCCTGGGACACAAACAGCCTTCCGAGCAGTGAGGAAAGGGGGCAAAACAAGCGAGATCACTCATCAGAAAGGCTCTTCATTCACCACAGGGCAGATCGTGTGACAAAGAGGAGAATCAGCCCTTTATTGGCTTCAAAAGCAGAGGGAGAAAAGTCAAAGGGACATTAGACACTACCCTAGAGTAAAATCCCAGCCCACATGCCAAGTGCCCATGGGAGCCAGTTTTCCAGTCACCAAGACCAACTCTATGGACAGGCATAGTGGTGATGCCAATACACACCAAGCCTTCCCAAACACCCTGCATGCCTTGGATTTATGGATCCATGGGACATGGATTGGAGGTTACTACCTCTTTTCTGCTTTGTGAAGCCCGACCCGAGAGCTGCAAAAATAGCCAAGAGGTTTCCCTGTGGGTCCCTGTCCTAAGCCCTGCTGTGAAACTCAGGCTCCAGACATGGAGGGAACTTCCAAGAGCTGCCAGAATTTCCCTCCTGTGCACGATCCTGTAGACTAAGAGCTCTTATGGCCAGCAAAGGCACTTCCAACACTAAAGCAAATGGTATCATTGTGTGTCCAGAAGAGACACTCTTGTCTGTGTCTGTCTCTAGATCTTAATTATCTTTAGGACCCAAGTGCAATGAAGAAGCTCTGCAAGCGGGAACAGGGTGCTCTTGCCCATGCTCCTGCAGGTGTGTGTTGCAGGAAGGTGCAAGTTTTGGATATACAAGCTCCAGGACCACCTGTAGCCGCTGCTGGGAGCCCATGGACTCTACCACCCACTTGCAGCATCTTGGGGGAAAGACCTGGGGTTGATCTCATCAGGATCTTCTCAAGGCTGGGCCTCCTACTTGTGCTGTCTTGCTGCAATAGATGGACAATCTCTTCTGCAGGGGTCTCCAGCAGAGCAAGAGTCACAGCCCTTTCCCTCCCACACATCCTGTGCTCGCACAAAGCAGGAGCCAAGCCCTGAGATGCAGCCACATCAATCCACAGACTTTGGCTTGGACGGCGTAAGGGAGGTGGAGAGAAAGTCCATGATTTAATCCACATTTAAATAAACATTAAGAATAATACAATAAATAAATTGATGGGAGAAGGGGGGGGGGAAAGCATGCATCACTTGTTCTGGGCTCCTGGTCTCTAGGGGAAACTTCTTGGTGACCATGGCAACGTGCCACCAAGGCCCCGTGCTGGCAGGTTAGACGGGAGGAAAGGAGGCTGGAGAGTTTTGGATGGCAGAGGTGCTCACAGCTCTATTGCTGCACTGGCAGGAATTGAACCAATGCAGTTGCTCCCGATTTGCACCCATCGAGGTCAGCCAGGACCTTGCTGAGGGCACGGTGGCCCTCCCGCCCGCTGGCTTTGTTCAGCGTTACGCAGAAAGCTCCTTGATTTGTGATTAACGCCAGGCCCACGCTGGAATTCTGCTTGGGAACATTAATGCATTGTTTTGCTGGGGCCCGGCTTGTTTTCGAGCCGCCAGCTGCCCACCTCGTGGCCTCGCGCAGGAAGTATTACACATCCCAACGGCCCCGAGCAGAGGGACGGCTGATCAGGGCAAAGCTCATTACCCCCAAATAATCCCGTAATAAGGTAAGTAGCATTAGCGGCCTCGCCGGCCGAGATGCAGCAGTTGGGGCGAAGGGCTGGGAGCTGCCCAAGGAATGCCTTAATCTTGCCCCACTTTGCCCCTGCTCTTGCTTGTCTAGCAAGAACTTAATCTGGCTTTGTGTGTTATTAATGCGTTTGTGCTCCCAAATGTGAGCACACAGAGTGCTGCCTGGGTTGGACTCCCCCGGGGTCCCTCCATGCACCGGCCGAGCTCCATCCCTGCAGCACATCCCGAGGAGCTGCTGCGGCCGGGGCCAGGCAGCGAGCTGCCACGTGGGCACACGGCAGATCTGCCCCAATCCGGATCAAGGTGGCACCTCCGGTCACGGATCGGGGCCCCGCGCGATGCTCAAGATGGGCAGCAGCGCCCGAACGCGAGCAGAAGGGTGGAGGGACACGGGCACAGGGCCAGCACCAGCCCAGGAGGAGGCACCAAGGCACCCCGACCACCTCTGTGCTCCCCCTCTGCATGGCTGGGCATCCCGTCTCTCCTTCCCAAACACCCACCTCGTGCTCTGGAAGGGTCAGCTCTGCTCATCCAGCCCTCCTGTCCCAGCAGCAGCGTTCCACGAACACTACATCCAGCCCCATGCCATGGAGAACATGGAGGGAGCACCACTTGCCTGAACTGCCTCCAGAGCCCTCGGAGCAGCCAGGGACAGGCGAGGGACAAACACCTACCTTATAAAGCAGCTTGCATAGGGCTGAGGCTGCAACGAGCAAACCAGGACCAATCGTGCACAGCAGCACAAGCTGCAAGAAACAGGAGACTAGAGGCCTTCCCTACTACCCACCCATTACCCCTTGCTAGAATAAGACCTCCTCCTGCCCTTCCTGCTCCCTCTTTTATGCTGTTTGATCTCCAGGAGGGTCTGTTGGGTGGAAGCTGCTGCAGGTGGGTTGGATATCGTTAGCAACAGGTACTCGCAAGCTGTGACCTGGCTCGGAGATCCTGCCTTGATGCTATGTTTGCTATGAGTATGTTTATGTGGCAGCACCTCCGCAGGGGATGTGGAGGCTTGATTTAATTAATTACCAGTAATTAATATTTGCACAATACTCGGAGAGCCACAGGTGAAGGGGGCTGTGGAAAAGCAAAGCGTTCACCCTCTAATTAGCAACCAGAGGTGGTGGCACGGTGACAAGCTGGGTCCAGCACAAGCCATGGTGCAGGAGCGGTGTCACTGGTGCCAGCCCGGCTGCTCCATGCAGGGGGGACACAAGTGCATGGCTGGAGATGTCTCGGTCATGCAGGACATGTGGCCGTGGTCCATTGGGCTGGATGATGCCTTTGGAGGCTCCCAGCATGTTCCCTGTCCAGGCCTTGGGCAAGGAATCGCTGCCTTCCCATGGAGTGGACGGCGAGGAAGGGGTTGGGAGCAGCAGGACAAGCCGGGAGGGCCGGCAGGCTCAGGAAGAGGAAGCCTGGCCCGGCCAGCACCATCCGCGGAGGCGTTGAGGCCGAGGGACAGCGATGACTGGCCAGAAAGGAATTTCACTGGAAGCGCATTATGTTGAGGGAGCGGCCGAGGTGGAGCGCCGGGGTCGGGACAGGCTGTGCCGGGCTGGGGGAAGCAGCACTCGGAGAGGGAATGACAAACGTCTTGGAGCCCAGGAACACAAGTCCCCATGCACAATCCCTCGCATCCCCAATCCCTCGCATCCCCAATCCCCCTGCATCCCTACTCCACGGCAGGAAAATCTCAAGGAGCGCCGCCTGCGAGAGGCAGCAGTCGGGTGCAGGATTCCCATCCGGAGCCTCATGTCACGGGGCTGGATTACTCGCTCCCAACAAGACCCCACCAGCTCCCTCCTTGCCCACTCCAGCCAGAACCATCTGCGGCTTACAGCTAAAAACCCTCCACTGTGTCACCGCTCCTAATCTAGCCCTAGGCTTCCCTAATTAGATCACGGCCAATTATTGCTCCCACCTGCCTCCTGCTATTCCCTTGTCCCCCACTGCTGTCCCTGACATGCCGTGCCACCTCCGAAGGATGGGAACACGACGTGAGTGATGTGCAGGAAGGCTCAAGGGGTGGATGCCTGCTCGGGTGATGGCGCCTCGCTGGAGCGCCAGGGCAGGGATGGGCAGGGATGGGGACACCCTCTATCCGGGGTGCTGCAGGGAGGGCCTCCGTGAGCACGGCTGCCCATCCAGGTTAGCGCCAGCGAGATCCACCCCGGCTGAGCTCTGTGCACGTCCTTTCCTTGCAGCAGGGCTCAACCCCCGCAGCAACGCAGCCTTGTGCCCGGTGCAATGGGAAGCATCCGCCGGCCTCGCTCCAGCCCTGCTGCCACCCATGCTAGGGATGCAGAGCCCAAGCGCTCCCGCATAGCCTGGGCAGGCGGGAGAGGGGAAGGAAGGAGGCTGGATGCTTTTGCACAGCCCGCAGAGCTGGCAGCACCTTGCGTTGCATGGAACGAGCAAGGATGCCTGCAAAGAGGGGCCAAGAGCGGAGGCTGCATCAGGAAGGGAAGCAGCCAGCACGGGGCTGCTGCCTGAGCTCGTGTCAAGCTGCAGCAGGGAGGTGGGTGGGAGGCTGCAGACTGTCAGATGGGCTCAAGTCGTGGGAGCAGCGGCTGGACAGTGACACGGGAAGGCTCCCGCATGGCGCCAAAGCCACCGGGAAGGACATGCTGGGATCACGCGCTGGGCTGGGAGCTGGCCTGTGGAAAGGAAACTCCAGTGGCTCCCACTCCAGCAAAACAGGGGGAAGGTCAAAAACCAGAGCTGGAGAAAGAGAAAAGAGGGAAGGAGAGAACACAAAGAGGAGAAAAGCAAAGAAGACAGAAGGAAAAGGACAGAGGGAAAAAGAAGGGTGCAGGGAGCAGCAAGGGCTCTGCTCTGTGCAGCAAAGTTCGTTTCTGGCTGGGCTCATGGAAATTATTCTCTAAACGGGAGTGTGGAGGAAGCGATTGTGTCTCTGCACAGAGCAACCGGCTACCTGGCAGTCGCTGTCCCCATCCCCGTCCCGCAGTGCTGCAGGATGTTTATTTCCTCCAGCTGCAGCAGGCCAGGCAGAGCCTGAGCACATGAGGGGAGTCCAAAGACATGATTCTCCCGAAAAAATAAAAATAAAAAAGAACAAAAGATGAAAAAGTTGCTCTTCCAGTTCTTGCAGCTGCAGAGAGATGTGAAGAGCTCAGTGCTGGGCAGCAAAACAGTAGGGAGCCTTGTTCGACACGCACGAGCTTTTGGAGCCTGAGAGCCATTCTGTGTGAGCTCGGGGCTGGCCGTGTCCGTGCCGCGGTGACAGCCGTGCCGCAGGGCTTGGCCCCGGGAGCGCCGGCCGGGGCAGGCGGGTGCCAGCCGCACAGCAGCATCACGGCGTGCAGCAGCACCTGGACGCGAGAGCAGCACCCGCCACTGCTGCGGGAGCTATTGAACGGGACAGGGAACATCTACGGCACCTCGGGACCACGTTGGTCCGTGCAAACCGGCCGTGCACCCGCGGAGCCGGGCTGGGCTCCCTCCCTCCACGCTGGCCACTTGCACAGCCGGGAGCTACTCGCTAAGGATGCTCTCGAGCCAGAAGCCGCAACCATTCCGAGGCGCTGGGGCTCCTAACAGCGTTCGCTTTCCAGAGCAGAACCTCCCTTTAAGGTTTAATTGCCGCTCACTAATGCTGGCTGCTAAATAAATGAAGAGGCAGAGGATGAGCATGAGGCTGAGATGAGCCTCCCACCACCTGGCAACTGCTCCAACTCCGGGCTGTTTCCTCTGGAGAGAGCCTGCTAATACCTTCCCTTTCCAGGAACCAGCCCTGCTGGGAACGCGAGCCCTTGGAGCACGTGGGCATGATGAGCATGGTGGGCACGGAGCAAGGCAGGGTGCTGCAGAGAGGCAGGAAGTCTGCACCACAGCGACGGTGAGGGATGAGCTGTGTTAGAAGCAACAGGGGCTTAACACGTGCAGCCAAACACATGTGCCAAGAGTGACACTGGGGCACAGACAGGCCCTCTGCCAGCGCTGAATTCCTCCCCTCTCCAGCAATCACTGCCGGGATCCTTGGCCAGGACAGGACTTGCACGGCTTGTCACGGCAACACGGCATCCCCAGGCTGCGGCTGCTGCCGGACGCCTGGCGTTAGCACGTTCGTTTGCCTGCAGCCAGCACGGGGCTGGTGCAGAAGAGCTCGGGGCTCAGCAAGGGGTCCCCACACTGGGCATGAGTTGGACACGCACAGAGGCCACCAGCACTAACATTTGTCCTGTCCATCTTGTGCATCCCTTCTGCACATCCCCCTTATGCATCCCATCCGCACAACTCTATTGTGCACCCCATTTGTGCATCCCTCCTATGCATCCCTCTTACGCCTCCTTCCCGTGCATCCTTCCTACCCATCCCTCATGCTCATCCCTTCCACACATCTCTCCTGCCCATGGAGGCCAGCCGGACTCCACACCAGGATGCTCTTGGGTTGCGTTGGGTTTTATGCCTCGTGAATGCCTCCGTGGCACTCTTCCCACTTCCAGCCCATTTGGGAAGGGTCTGTGGGACGGCCGGTTGGAGGGCCCGGCCACACAGAGCGCTTGGAGCCGGAGGCAAAGCCCCGCGGCTGCCGCCCGCCTCCGCTCGGCAGGGCCCCTCGCGCTGCGGCAGCGCTCGCCCTCGCGGCAGGAGCAGCCTGCCCGGGAGCTGCCGTCACAGCCCACGCTCCGGCAGCAGCCAGACACAGCGACGCCCCGGGGATTTCGGCAGCACCGCGAGAACGGCGCCCACCGACAAGATTGCTCTTCTCATGCTCGCAGGCAGCGTCGCAGCCAGGCTCGCCGGGACCCCGCGCTGCAGCCCGGAATAGCCACAGTATCGACACCGCGAGCGGCGTGCTACACACAACCACGCGGGACAGGGAGGAGGAACGCAGCCCCTCCGACGGCTCGTGGAAAAGAGATCCCCAGCACCTGCATCCGCACTGCAGCTGCCCCTGTATCTTATGTGTCGTGTCCAGCTGCAGGTCTGTGTATGCAGCGCTCGGGGATGGCGGCCTCTAGGAGCTGCAATGAAACTCCGAAAGGAATAGCTTAAATGTCACAGGAACTATTTAATTCCCTTCCTAAAAAGAATATGTTAGTGGTTTGTGGCATCTTGAGGAGAGGAATAGAGAGGAGGGATTAGTGATGTTGGAAATGGATGGAGGGGGGCATTGCGGGGCACCACGGGACCTTGGTGGCGGAGGAGTCACCCTGGAGTCTGCTCCCCCAGCCTGCTCCCACCGCAGCAGCGCGAAGCCCCCGGCAGCGATCTGGGACAAGCAGAGCTGATGCACCTGGGAAGCGAGACGCGGCCCCAGCACATGGGCTATGTGTCTCTCCATCTCCTTGTGGCTGCGATGTGACTCATCCCTGGCTGCTTTCCCAGACCCCTGGCAAAGAGCAGCCCAGCAGGAAAGGGCCCTGGTGTGTCCCCATTTCAGGTGCAGCACTAAATCCCTCCTTGCTGACAGCAAGGCAGAGGAGGAGGACCAGGGCTGCTCCAGTTTCTCCAGCAACCTCCAAATCCCACAGAGATGGTCTGGAAGCTGCGGCAGAGCTGGACCAGATCCTAGTTTCATTCCACCCTGCCCCACTCCAGGCAGTTTTACCCAGGCTTGGGTGCCCACTGGCTTCAGGTGCTGAGGGCTGGCTGCATTCACTCCCAGGCAGCCATCCGATGTGCTCAGTTCCAGGGCGACTCAGCAGTCGAGCTGGGGAACAGATCTCTGCAGGGAGACCAAAAGCAGGGAGCATGAGGATGTGGTAGTTGCGCTCAGCACACCAGAACGCAAGCATGGAGGCAGGGGAAAACTGCAGACACAGGTGGGAGGAGAAACCAAACAATACTCCAGTTCAGCAGCAGTGCAAGCAAAGCATCTCTTCCCAGCACCGCTCCTGGCAGCAAAGTCCTATGGAACGGGTTATTTACACGTGTAAGATACTCCTCACAGCATGTGCAAGGCCATGATGGAGCAAAAGGGCTAGATTCCTATACCATGAGACTCCCGGGAGCTCCCGATCCCAGTGCCCCTGCAGCTGGAGCAGACCTAGCTGCACCGTGGCTCTCCGGAGCCAGTCCTGCTGCCTGGGATGAGTGTGGACCCATCTGCACCGCCATGCCCCACGCCCAGACCAGGGTCATCCACAAGGTTGACCCGGCATGTCCGGGTCCACCTACATAGCCATTGTCCTGGGATGCAACACAGGGAGGCAAGGCTGGAGGATGAGCCTCCCTGGAGGCAGAACCCGTGTGTATCCTCCTCTGCCTCCCACACCTCTGCTGCTGCTGTGCTGAGCCTTGGGATCAGAGCGGACGAGCTCCTGGTGCTTCCAGGGTGCTCGTGCTAGCGTGGAGCTGGTGCTGGGACCCCAGGCCTGAGCAAGCCGTGGGGTAACACGGATCATGCCAGGCACGCGGCACTGCTGGGAGCTGCACGATGGATGAGCAAAGCTGGGAGGGTAGACCAGGCCGCCTGCCGGTTTGCTTTGATTTCGAGAAGAATGGAGCACGGGGCCAGAAGGAGAGGGGGTGTGAGGTGCGTGCGAGCGAGGAAGGACGAGCGCGGCCGGCACCAGGGCATTCCCAAGGGGCACCGCCACAGCACGGGCACATCCTCACTCCCTGTCACCCGAGCAGGAGGTGGCAGAGGCGCCCAACCCCGCAGGGGACCCAGCGCACACCAGACACCCCCGGGCAGACGCAGACACGCACGGCGGCACTTCGGCTTGGGAGGCTGCTCAAAACCTGGACCGCAGCCCAGCGAGACGGAACAGGTTCCTCTTGAGGGACTGCATGGCAGCACGGCAGGGCCAGGCGCGATTTAGGAGGTGGCGTGAGGCAACAACCACCCCGCAGAGGAGGAAGGCTCTGCTTTCAGGTCTGACCAGCTCCGTCCCTCCCAGGGTGGAGCGAGCCCCACGGTGGGAATCGCTGCTCGCGGGACCCCCACGCAGAGCCCATCTCCTCAGCAGGAGCTTGGGGACCACGTGCACAGCGCCCGCACCGCGCTCGCCGCCGCGGCTGCTCCTTCTCCTGCTCTCCGACGCCCTGCCCAGCAGCCTCCCCCGCCTCCCCGGCAGATGTGCAGCGCTCCCTGAGATCAGCGGCTTGGGCTGCGGAAAGGTTTCTTTGAGGCGGGCGAGGAGGGATCCCTGCCGAGAGGCTGAAGATGGAATTTCATCTTTACATCTGTTTCCACTCAAAAACCTCACCCAAGCTGCTATAGATACAAATAAATTGTATACGACGGAGGGGGCGTGAGGCAGATCAGTGTGTCCTGCACAATCTCTACAGCTTGCTGGCCTTGATGGCATCCTCGGTGGTCTGGAGGACCTCCAGAGACCTTCCCCCAGGGGCTGGATTAATGTGAACCGGCAGAGTGAGAGGAGCCCTGTGATGGAGCTGGTGGCATCTGGGGACCCTCCCTGGGGACCATCACCAGCAGGCTCAGCCTCTCCTCAGCCCTCCTCGTCATACTCGCCAAGGAGGGGGACGAGGACAAGTGGGATGGACCGTGGGTGGGCTGGCCGGCTTGGCAGCACGACGCCGGCCAGAGCGCATCTCCTCTCCTCCCCCGGATTTTATTCACGAGGCATGACAAGGGGTTTGCTACAGCCAGAGAACTCGCCGAGCAGCTTCACACAGCTAGAAAATGGGAGCAGGGAGCCTTGGCTGGGGATTTAACCCAGCCCCAAAGCCACAAGGTTTTGCTGGGTTGGACAGGTTTGGGTTGCACTTGTGAGTGGATGCCCTTGGGTCCTAGAGTCAAGGGGTGCCAAATGTGGAGAGCATAAGACTCTGAACTTAAGGCCCCAATCAGTCAATGAAACTGTTAACTTGCAGTTTAGCTTAGGCCAGATATCTTCCTAAATAGAGGCTGTATGCAATCCTGGGAGGAGATCATGCAATCATGGGGGCAGAGCAAGCCTCTGGAGGGGGACACCGACGGTTGTCCGGGCAGAAACGGGACCGCTATTGAGAAAGTTTTGGCAGGAGGGATCGGTCCCAGCCAAGAAAATAGAGCCAAGATTATGATGAGGAAGGGCCTGAGCAAAGGAGCAGTCAGACTGGCGGATGGTCTCTGACTTGGTGGCCTCTCATGCTGAGCCTTGGAGGGGACGGTGGAGTCAGCGCCAGGGTGTCGGGGACAAGGGTTGACACAATGGAAACATTCAAGCTGGATCTTTGCACGCACACAAACGTGCTGGACATGGCCAGGACAGAAAGCAGCTTATTCCTGGCTGATGCACTGAGGGATTTTGTGTTTGCTGCTGTGTTTTGTATTTGTGGTTTCCCGTATGGAAATTCTTTTTCCCTTTAACCTCCACCCACGAGTCCAATTGATTTTGTTACAACTTTCAAAACACATGGTGCATACATCAGAGACATAAAGGCTGCTATATTTAAAGTATTACAAAGCAAGTCAGGAGCCAGCATTTTTAAACTAGGACAGTGTCTCAGAGTGAAAGATGTGGGGATTTAGGATTTTCTGTAGCAGATCAGAGAAACAGCCCTGTTAGACTGAAGAGATAGAGGCAGGCTGGCAACCTGCCACCTTGCAACAGACTGTTGCTCATGTCGGCTGGTACCTGCATTTTGGAGAGGATTCAGCAACTACCTGGGGCATCTGCACCCTGCTAGGTCAGACGGACTCTGGGGCCTTTCAGGCTGCCTTGTCTCCTGCCCTGATAACCGAGTATTAGCATTTTGTTAATACTTGGCAACGTGGTCTGTATGTGATGCTCTAAAAAGGAAGCCCGGAACCATAATGCACTAAGCTCATTTCTTCCTGATTTCTTCTTTGATCAGCTGAATCCCTGATGGGTTGAATATCTTCTGTGCTACTCCACTAATCGCTCTGTGTGTATCATCACTCATCTGGCCAATACAAGGGCTATGAGAAAGATAAATCTGCGCTTTCTACAGACACAGGTTAGAGGACCAGAGCTTCCTTTGTGCTACTTCTCCAGACTCAAGCTTGTTCTCCCATTCTGCAGAGTAAGTGCAATGCACTAATTTGTTTTATTTTAAACCGTATTCATGCTGGCATTGTAATTCCAACCTGGGAAACTGCGTCATAGCCAGGGAATGAGGGGTCTTGGATTTGCTATTTTTAACTCCTTCTACTTGCAGGGAGGGAACTGAAATCAAATCTCTATGCAGAGACATTGTATAGATATTAATGCAATGAGGTGGGAATTTGGACTGGGGGGTGACAGCTGGCAAAGAGAACCCTGGAGTCACAGAGAGGACAATCACCCCATAAATAGGATGCGCCAAAGGGGTTTATGTTACAGGGGCAATCTCAACACCATCAGTGCACGCTCAGAAAGGCAGGAGGTTCAAGACCAGCCGCCCCATTCCAGAGGATGAATTACGCCTCAGACTGGCGGTCGAACAGCATCAGGAGCTACCCCAGCAGGCTCCAGATTCCAGCACCCAAGCTTAGATCCAGGATGCCGCTCTTTCAAACAACTGGGATTTCCTCAGCTGCGCTCCCGGGTGAGGTGTAACCCAGCCCTGACGCCACAGCATGAGGAACACTTGCTCAGTCCCCGTGGAGCCCTACTGAAACCACCAAACTGCCTGCAAGCTGCCGGGTCAGGACAGACAAAAACCTCAATTTTCTGCAGTCAATTAACGTGGGCCGTCCCACGCAGGACTAGGCAAGCCCGCTTCCAAATTAGGAGCTGTGGAGCCCCAGACCTCCTGGCTCCAGCAGAGTCCTTGCACTTTGGAGCATATTACACATGCAATACGTACTGCCATTCTCAAGCTACTGCAATCCTTGTTCTAATTCTATTAAAGGTAGAAAATAGGGCCTTTAACTAGTCATAAAAAATATACACTCCTCCCAAGCCAATATGAAATACTTGGACATGCACGTGGATGGTGGGGAGGGGACAGCAACAGACTCTATGGGTGGTTGGGTAATAGGGCCACGGGGCATGTGTGTCAGGGAGATCTCTAGGGCCACCAAGGGTTTGGGGCACTTCAGACACTGCAGGATGGCACAAGGCATCAACCACCCACCCCTCCAGGCTGTGCAGGAAGCACCATGCCTGTGGTCTCTCCCTGCTTGTCTGTCCCATGCACCTGGTCACTACTGCTTGGGATTAGGCCAACAAGGTTTGACCCTGTCAGAGCAGAGCCCTTGGTCTGGGCTCACATCCATCTTCCTTCCATCCTAGAGGAGCAAATCCCTCTCTGGCCTTTGCGAGCGCAGGAGGAGCTCCCGAGCAGGCTGGCACTGCGCTCCAGTCTCACCCAAAGCTGTTAGCATTTATCTTCTGCCATGTGTTGGTTTCAGTTGGCCGGAAACAGAGCTTTCAATATTAAAAGACAGCAGTTTTTGTTCTTCTTGCCATCTGTATGTTTGTGTATTTCTCTTACCACCATAATTAGCAGGCTGGGCTCCAGCCAGGCTCAGGAGGAGATCTTAGTAGACGTCTTCCCAGCAATTCAAGCAGCTTCATCGTTTCTTTTGTGGCTCCCCTAACACGGTCCCTGTCACCAAGATTATCACAGCTCATGCTACCGCTCTGAGTGCTTCAGCAGAGGCTCTGCTTCAAATCAGTGCCAGGACAAGGACCTGGACGAGCAAAGAGGAGGCCTGAAGTCCCTAGGCCACCAAAGGCAGGGGAGTTTTGCCATGACAAAGACCATTGGCCCAGCAGATGTGCCAAGGCAGCCCCAGGCTCTGCCTGCTGCTTCTGCAGCCCAAATGCACCCAGTTCTCTCTCCATTCTTTTGGTTTGGTGTCTGCCATGGCATGTAGCTGTGGATGCTTTTGCAAAGCAAGAGGTTGATGAAATAAATGAGCACAGCCCTGATAACACAGCCAATTCGTGTCTGGAAGCTCCCTGCAGCTCCGAAGGGAGCTGGCAGGAATGTGCCCCGCTAACCTGGGGCCAGCCGCCTTTTCCCTGCATCACGCCCCTGCGTTTCCTTCCACTCCGACCCATCAACCTGCATTAAGGCTAAAAAAGTCACCGCAGGGCAGCTAGGACAAACTGAAGCCCAACAAGACATCAGTTTCTATCAGGGCCTCATTAGATGCCTGCAGAAAGGGACAACAGAGCAAGAGGAGCTGGGAGCCACAAGCAGCATTTCCATCTCTGACACTGTGGCTGTGTCCCTCAGATGCCACCATCAAAAGTGTCCACGTGGCCTTGGCACCTCCTTCTCCCTGCGTGCGAGTCAAACATGTCAACGCTCTGTCCGCTTGGAAAAACAGGCTGCTCCAGGTGCTGCTTCTCGTATGGTGGCTCCTGCTTCCCAACTGCAAAATGCCAACGCAGAGAGAACGGCAGGAAAGGGCTGCACGTGCTCGTGTTTGCAAAGCACTTTCCTTTGAGCAGCTCTGCCAGAAGGAAGCCGGGATGTTCCCTGTTCTCCGTGTAGGGCCACGGGAGAGGAGCGTTGCTGTTGCTCTGCCTTGGCAAGCCATACTCCGGTTCAGGGCTATCTGGTAAACAGACTTGAGCTAGCAGATACACAGACATCTGCCTAAAGCAAACAGCAGGACACAAACGTACAAGCAAATTTGGCAACTTTATGCAATTAAATGTGCCTTTAATTGAGATTTATTGGGCGAGAGGGGTGCAATAGCAATTGATTATCAAAACCAGATTTTTTTATGGGGGTTTAGCAACTACATAGGAGATTAATGTTGTTTCCAGAATAAATCCTCAGTAAATATATTTTCCCCCAGTAATCAGCTAATAACACATCATTCTAACTATTTCATACAAGGGGCACAGCAGTGCTGACAAATACTAAAGAATAAGTTATTGACTGCAAGGCAGGACCACAGACTGCCAACTACAGCCCATCTGACATCCTTCGACACCAAAACATGGTTCATAGGGGATGCCCTCCGGCCCAGGGAACACCAGGAGCCACCAGGCTCTGTTCTCCATGGATGTCCTGCCCAAAAACCCCCACTTTGCCCAAGGGTTTTGCACCCTTGGCCAAGGCAAGGTCAAGTCAGTGCAGTCACTTGCCTGGTGAGAGATGACGATAGTGAGAGGAACAGCAGCCTGGCTCCTGGGATAGGAAAAGGAAGGTTATTCCCCAAAACAAGGGGAAAGGCGTGGATGTCTAATGGTTACCACCAGGTATTTACACAGCTTTATGTTCCTCACTGCTGGCAGGCACTGGTGGGCCACTAAATCTAAAGGGACAGCCCATGCCACAGCAGCTCCTCTATTTTCCTTAAGTAGCACTCGCTCATTAAAGCCATATTTCTTGCAGATTAACAACTCCAGCAATGGGATTGAGCAAAGTCATGCTGTGCAAGTTGCTCTGCCGCTGCAGCTGGGCATTGCGGGGCCCATCCAGGAGCACAAGGATCACCTGCGGCCCCAGGATGTGTCCCAGCCAAGCAGAGCACAGTGTCCCAGGGACCTCCATCCCCAGCCGGATGGAAGGTACCAAGGGCGGCTGGTAGCGATGGGTCACCCCTCTGAGGGGGCAGAGGGGCCTTTCCCTCCGCTTGTGGCAGGCGCGGGACCCACCATCCCAGGCATTCCCATCTTTTGGCAGAGTCACCATGGCAACCTCCGTATACAGCCAGGAGGAATAAAGCTGACGGGAGAGAAAAGGGCAGAAAAAAAAAAGAAAAGGAGAAAGGAAGGGGGAAAAGAAGGAAGGCGAAACAGCCCAAAGTCATGGAGAGAAGGCTGGGGCAGGAGGGTGCCAAAGGGTGAGGGAGCACTAGGGCCTCTGGGGATAGAGAGGAGGAAGAGGAGGAGGAGGAGGAGGAGGAAGCACTTCCCCTTCTGCTGCTCACCTTGGGGTGACCTTCAGCAAGGAGACCCAGCAGCAGCCACCACCTCTGGGGATGCCAGGGCTCTGCCAGAAGAACCCGTCTGCAGCACCAGCTCTGAGCTGTCCCAGCGCAGAGCATCCCCTTGGTATGGGTGCTTCCCCAGCACCCTGCCCTTCCCTCCATACCAGGCAATGGGTCAGTTCCCATTCCCAGACCAGCACCGTGTTATGGGATGAGTCTTCATCATGGTAGGCAGCAGAGCAGGGTGCAATACCTGCATTGCTCAAAGTGTCCAAAGACACAGACCATCTCCTCAACAGGTTGTGGAAGGAGGCTGGAGACAGCAGAGGCAAAGTCCTTCAAACTTGCATGGTTTAGGATTTGTCTGAACCCGTAATCTAAGGCCAGAGTAAGAAGCAGAGATGCAGCCGCAAATACACTGACATAATCCCCTGTGCTGCAGAAACACGAGCTTCTGCCATTGCCAAAGCATGCTCAGCTCTTACCTCCCTGTCCCACTTCATTAAGTGAAAGAGAATTTAAAACACAAACGTCAGGGTTGGGTCAAAAAGCAGCAACTACAACTTCTCTCATTTGGAAGGGAAAGCAACCTCCCACTCGGCTGTTTATTCTAATGAAGTGACAAATCCCAAAGGGGACGTTTCCCCGTCTGCCGAGCTGCCCTCGCGATAGCTGATCGGCAAACACAGAGACGGCGCAGACACGTCCTGCATGCAGAGTGCAGCTCCCGGGGTCGTGGACCTGCTTATGGAGGGGCAGGAGTGGGCACCGGTGGCAGAGGAGGGTTGGCAGCAGTGAGGTGTCTGCAAGAGCATCCAAGAGCTCCTTGGGCACCCGTGCAGCCGCTCTGCAAAACTCCTAGGGAAATCACTGCTGCCTTCTCGCAGCCGCTGTTTAAAGCGGCTCAGCCATCTTAGCACGCGGGGAACACGGCGGCAGCAGCAGTGATGGATGCAGATGCAGTCTGCAGAAGTGACGGAGCACCTGAAGAGCCCGTAACAGCACATCTGCATGTGTGTCCATGCGCCCCCATCACCATCACTGTGGTGCGGTCCTTACCAAGCACGAGAGCCTTGGAAAGGATTTAGCACCCCACGATTCTAGAAGTGGGACAGGGCTGGATGTCATAGGACAGCTGGCTTGGAAAAGCTGGGACATGGCAGAGTGAGGGACAGGAGGCACAGCTGGAGCTGCAAACATCCCTGGATGTATCACAGGGCAGGTGGCACAAACACAGTCCTCTCCCCTTCCCAGCTCCCAGGAATATGCACATAAATAGAATTGTCTGTGTGCAATAAGCACTGGAGATCCTCTTAATGCCTGGTGCTGGATGAAGCGCTGCCTCCTTGCGCAGGAGACACAAATCCCCCTGTACCAGCCCCATTCACACAGCCCAACACACCCGCACGGAGGCTCTGTCTCCTCCCTGAGCAGAGGCAGCAATTTGTCCCTGGGCCCTGCTCCTCATTAGCAACAACTAATGAGTGGTCACCAGGCCCAGCGGAGCCAGGGCCTTCCAGAGAACAAGCCCCTTTTCAGGGAAGGGAATCAACAGGTGCTTTGTTGTGTTTGTTTTGGGCTCAAATGAGCCAAAAACCGCCTGCCAGGGAACAGAATTACTTCCTCAATCATCCGCTGCACGGTGTCCGAGTGGGGAGGGAGCAGCTCGGGATGGCTGCAGGTGCCTGTGGTGGCACAGGCAGCACAGCACATCCCAACAGGGAGCAGGAGCTCTCCAGGGAGGACCCGATGCTGGCCCCATGCTCCTCCACAAGTTACTTCTCCCTGTTATTTCTGCCTCTCTGATGCAGAGCTCTCACAGCTCTGCAGGAACAGGCTTGGCCCCATCACACTGAGGACAGGGAGCTCCAGAGCCCCCAGGCAGGATGACCTGTCACCAACCCCAAACACAGGACAATGCACATGGTTCCACATTCCCAACTGTAGATCCACATGGGCCAACACCACCTGAGCTAACAGCCCATCTCATAGCAGAGAGGTTGGTAACAGCCATGGGAACCCCCTGGGAAGACACGAGGCTCCAGCAGGGCAGCAAAGCCCCTCTGTGCCTTGCCCCAGCACCGAGATGGGCAGGATTAGCCCCTTTGCACACCAGCCTTTGCTTCTTTCCCTTCCCAATTATTTGTCTAACTGATGAGGAAGAGCAGAAAGAGAGAGAAAAACAAGCAAGGGAGAGCAGAGGGTGATGGCTGGTATGTGACAGGCGAGCAAGGCGCACAGAGGAGTCTTGTTTGCAGAGTTTCCCCCGCGCTCCGAGTGGGGAGAAAGCCAAGGAATGTGTCCCAACAGCCAGCATCAAACCCAGCCCGGCTTCCCAGAGCTGTAATTGCCAGCAGTGCGGGCGGAGCGAGAGGCTTGCGGTGGCAGAGGGTCCGGGAAGGACACAGGGCAGAGCAGCGCTGCAGGCTGGTGCTACTGCTCAGTGCTTTTCCCCCACGAAGGGGAACTCCTGCCATCTCGAGAGAGGCATTTGACCCCCTGCTCAGCCTGCCAGTGCTTGAGCTCATAGTGCTTCACCCGAGGCAGAAATACTCAAAAAAATAAAAAAATCCACCACAAACCACACACCCACCGTGCTCTGCTCCCACCTTTGGGAGTGCAAGTTCCTCAGAGGCTGGGCTGATCCTGCAGCTCAGCTGGGGTCTGGGCAGGGGTGATGGGCAGCACCACGTTTCAGCCCTCTGCTAGCTTTGGGGGGAAGTAGATGAAGGTTCTGGCAGATTTCTGAGCTGACTAAGAGCTCTGAACGCCCAGTGGCTCTGCTGTGCAAGCCAAAGCAATTAGCATTTCTTGGAGACACTCTCTATAATCTTCCCTGAGTGCTGGGGGAAGGACCGCCACAAGCGCAGGGATCGGCCCCAGCGGCACAGCAGCTCTGCAGCTGCTTCCAGGCACTGGGGAGACGACAGTGACACAAGGCAGAGCCGAGATGCTCCTGCTGAACGGGACCTTCTGCCAAGGGACCACGGTGCCAGCGCAGGAGCCACCACGGCTCTGTCATGGCCCTGGATCAACCAAATCTCACCTTTGGATGCCACAAGCAGGTGGATCATAGAAACCCAGAAGCAGAGCAGGGACCTGGCCCTTAACACGCCTCTTGTTCATCAAACCGCTCCAGCTGGGCCCAGGAGTGAAGGGCCACACGCAGCTCCACCTACCAGCCCCTTGGCCATGCTGATGCCCCGGGGCAAGGAAGCAGCACGGATCAGCCCGGGAATGCTCAGGGAATCACACAACAGCGGCGTGCCCAGACCAGCTCTTCAAAGTCAGGGATTACTTAAAGCAGCGACTGGCAGAATGAAGCCAGTGCTTGCAGTGGAGACAGCCCAGCCCATGTGGACCCCATCCCTCCCACAGGCACGTGCCGGGAGCATAGCTCACATCCATCCAGGCTTTTTATAGGGTTTCCAGCTCCCACCGGGCACTGAGTGCGGCGGCACAGTGTGACCACACCACTCCCTGCCCCCAGCCATCACTCAGATGCCGTTCACCAAAGTCTTTCCATTCCCTCTTCGGCTGCGTTTCCTCTTCTCTCCTTATTAGGGATCCACCTACCCGTCCATCTCCTCTCCCCCTCTGTGGCTATTTTTAAAATGCCATAAAAGCTTTCAACTGGTAGCATCCTCAGACATGCAAGGGATTTCACATGTAACCCATTACGAGCCATCATCACCACATCACTCACCATGAAGGCAGCGACTTTTCTGTTTTAGAAAGCAGGGGAGGGAAGAACTTCTGCACTCCCCACACAAACGCCCTACACTGGCATAGGGCTGGTACCTCTGTTCATCCAGGACCCCATCCAACCAGAGGAGGATGACTGGGGCCATCCTGCATCCCTGTCCCTGCCAGGATGACAGAACACATGCCCTGAAGGAGGCTGGATGAGGAAACATGAATAAGGGCTGCAAGTTGGGGAACCACCTAAACTCTGTGCTCTAGCACCCGCTGCCCCCGGCTAGGTGTAGAGAGGATCCTTCCCAAGACAGCTATTCCTCTGCTCATCTCCATGCACATGTAAGCTGGGAAGCTGCGTGGAGGCCTTGGTTCCTGCTCTGGTGGCAGAGAAGTAGGAGATATTTGGAGATAGGAGATATTTTGTTGTTGTAAGCAAAACTCCCCTTTGGAGGCACCAGAGAGCCCCGAGATCCAAATTTCTCTGGGGAGAGTCTGGATGAATAAGCAGGGCCAAGGATTTTCAGGCAGCCCCAATCTACAAGCCAGACTGGAAGGAGGGAGTGAAGGCACATTCATCAATCCCTATGGAAAAGCCATCTTCCCCATCCTTCCCGAGGGACGCCTGACATGGATGCTGAAGAAACCCCCATGCCCCAGGCCCTGGCACACACATGCCCAGGTGCAAGGCAGAGGCTCCCTGGGCAAGGTGCCGACAGTGCACAGGGTGACCGAGCCACACGGTGCCGGCCGAGGGGGTCACGCTCTGCATAACCTGAGGTGTCCCACAGCACACTGACATGGTGACAGGCTCTGGGCCATGCACAGAGGCTCTCTTCCACCAGCTCAAGCAACCAAGCACTGGATGCACCTGGAAGGCAGCGGTGCAAAGCCCACACACTGGTGCATCGCTGACGAGCCTTGGGTGACACAGCAATTTATTGCAGGTAAGCTGTTAATAGGGACTCCTCTCACCTTGCCCCACCTTTTCCATCCTCTGAGGACCCAGAGGTGATGAGGACAGTGCCAAGATGAGGGGGTGACCCCCATCCCCCCAGAACAGCACCGTGCAGGGTGGTGCAAGGCAGGGAAGGGTTTGCAGGGATTGGCACTTTGCAGCAATGTGCGAGGAGACAGGAGAGGCTGTGCGAGCACCAGCGAGATCCCTGCACTCCATCACACGCTGAGGACTGCTGCGATGCAAGCAGAGAGAGGGAAAATCCGGCAGCAGGAGGGGCTGGCACGGAGCCGCACGGCACAGAGCGCCCCTCTGAGCGCTGCCGAGCCCTGCACCCAGCACGGGCTGCGGCTGGGCTGAGCAGTAAGAGCAGGTGGGGTCTACTCCATGCACCCACGCGTGAGCCCACACAGTCCCAGCCCCCATCTCATCGTGCCAAGCAAGGAGGTTTTCCATGCCTTGGCTGTACTCGCTACTGGATTTCTAGATTGCAATTAGCAGTGAGCCACAGGGAGCTAGTGCAGGATGGAGACTTGCCTGCAAGCCCCATGTCCCTAGATGAGGCAGACTTTGAAGTCACTGGTAGACAAATCATCGAGGAGACAAAACCTTCCCTCACAGCGAGTCTCCATCCACGCCTGCCTGATGCACAAGGCCATGGAGTCTGGGGACTTGCAGAGATGCTGCCAGCATGAAGGCAGCCACCGTCCTCGCAGGGTTGGATGGGCTGCAGCCTCCAGACACACACAGGAAATGAGTTTCCCATGCAGCTTCCTTCCCTCCTCCTCATTTAAAGCCTGCAGTAGAGGAAAGTTCTCAGCCAGGGAGGGAAGCAGCCCCCCCCCCCAGCCCAGCTGGGTTCTCCCCATCTTGGCCAGGAATCTGGGCTGTGCAGGAGCAGCTGCGGTGCCAGGAGATTCCAGCCGCGATGCCCAACACGTCCCAGCAAGTGCTGCTGAGCGCAGGGAACCAGTCACCAATGAGCGTGGCAGCTCCTTGAACAGCATCTCCTCGAACAGCATCTCCTCCCAAAGTGTCCCGGGAAGGGCAGTCCTCCCGGAGACACCACTGCCACCACTGTCCCCAGGCTGGCAGGAGGGCGGTCACCGAGAGGAAAGGGGCAAGATCTCCAACCAGTGCAAGGTTGGAGGGGAACAGGACATGGGAAGGACACATGGGGCCTTCCTGCACAAGTACCTTTGCAAAGCAGAGATACCACAAGCATTTCTTTTGCTGAGTGGGGGATCCACTCAGCAAAATCCACTGCTGTAATAACTGGCCAGGAAGGTCTGCCACAGACTGCACTTGGGTTAAGAGCAGGCTCTGGATTTAGCATCACATTAAAAGAAAAAGCCTTTCATGCCCCAGTAGCACCATGGAGCTCCCCAAAGAGCACCACTGCTTGCGAGAAGGAACATAGACCCTACGAGGATGGCATCAAACCCACGAGGCATTCCCTTCTCACAGGGCCCAACTCCCTTCTCACACAGCATAGGGCTCTAAGGGCTACTCTTTTCCCAAGGATTTTTTCCAGCTGTCCAATGCAATGGGTCAAAATAGAAAAGGAATAAAACGTGCACAAGGAGAAAGGCAAGTGATGCTTGGGGCTCCGAAAGCGAGATTGCAAGGGTAAAACAATAAGAAGAAAGGAAGGTCAGATAAGCTTCATAGAGAAACCACAACTCTGGCTCCTTGTTCTTTCAGATTTCAGCCCCAGGCAGCAGATCAATTCCCAGCCCAGAGCTTATGGCTGATAATGATAAAGGATTCAGTGGACCATATCCAAAACTGAAAAATGCATATATTAGCTACAGCCTGCCAAAAGCCATACCTGAGCCACCAACAAATACATGGGAAGTGTGTTCCTGAGGTTGCCACCACATCTGATCAGCTCGGCAATGTTAAACCTCAGGTAGCCCTTTCCTGGGCAGGAAGTCACACCCACCAGGGTTGTGTATCACGGCACTTGAGCAAGGGGACAGGACAGAGGGGACAGGACAGTGTACACGTCCCCCAGCAAGAACTACCAGCACACAGCTCTGCCTGCCCTGAGCTTCATCAGGACATGGGCTCTGCCTTTCATCAGGCTATCGATATCGCTTCTAGCACCCCTTCCCTCAGAGAAACCCCCTTCCTGCCCTCCTCCCGAGACCCTGCCATCACCAGCCTACCCCCAGGACTCTTTTGGAGGTGCTGCAGTGCTCATAGCTCAGAGGTACTGATGTATTTAATCTAAAAATACCTAATTAGATGTTCCAACCACTTCATTACGGCACCATTGAGACGGGAGTGCAGGCCTGGCAGCAGTTAGGAGGGTTTGCTTCTGCTCCTGCATGGCTCCACACGGAGCAAAGGCAGCACTGCTATCCTTGCTGATGGCAGGACAGTGTCGTTAGTCCAGCCTGCTGGCATCACAAACACAATTATCTAGCTAAACTGATCGCCACTCTGTCATTAGGAAACTTGCTATTTATTTTATAAGAGCATAGCAGGCCCTTGAAATAATTCAATTGCTTCGATTGACTTTACAGCACGCACTCCATCGGCCTGCAGGGCCGCTTTCCCTGGCTGCTGCTCTTTTAGGGGCAAACTGCCAAGAAAGATGGTTTGCAGCAACAGAGCTTGGCGAGATAAGAGTCCACCCACCAGCCGGAGGGCAAAGAGAAGCTGCCCAAGCTCTGGATTTTCTAGGGTGGCACCAAAGGGAACGCAATGGATAACTGTCCTTCCCTAGGTTGGAGGATGGAGGGGATGACTCCATCCATGAAGGCTGGTTGCAGCAGTGGAGTCACAGGTCACTGAATGGAGGGAAGCAAAATGCAAGCGGGAAGTTTGAGCCTCCCAGTTCTGCAGAACTCAGTGCTGAGGCACATCTGAAGGCTCACGTGCAGCTGAGAATCCCAGGCTTGGTACCATCCCAGCAAAAACACCAGAATATCCTCAAAGGGAAGAGAATAACACTGTTCGATGCATCAATGGGCTGGTCCCTCTGGGTTCGCTGCACTTCTAAACACCGGAGCAATAACATGTCCTTAGCTGGTCCTACCCCACTGGGTGGGGAGGCAAGACAGTGAATCACTCTGGCCAGCGAGCAGGAAAGGGCGACGCGGGAGCTCCTAGGAACGTGCAATGCCACGTGACTCCTCTTTAATTACACAGGGACTTAACAGAGTTTGCTGGTAAACACCTTGTAACCACATGTGCCTGGAGATTACTGGGTAATTATACTTAGTGGATCACCACGCAACAGGGACTATGGTTTAGCAGACAGAAATAACCGGGCAAACACGCTGCATTCAGCAGCAGCCGTCATGAAGCCTTCCTGGCCAAATGCTAAACCAGCTAGCCTTTCCTCGTGCTCTTCTCCCAGCTTTCTGAGATCAGCAGAGCAGGATGATCCGGGGGGAAGCTTTCTGCCTCAAACACCAAGCCCTCCTCAGGACCCTTCCCCGGTCACGCTTGTTCTTTTCTGAATTAACTTGGCACAGGGTCAGATTATGGTTTTCTTCTTCAGGGCACTTGGAGACAAAAGAGTTTATCTCACAAGTTAAAGATCTTCCACCCTCTATCTCCCATTGCAGCCCTGCTCCAGGGCCTATCGAGCCAGATTTGACCCAAGAGCTTGCCAGAGCTTAGCCTCCTTGGGGAGTCTCTGCTGGATCTCTGCTTAGACAGCAGTGCCCCATAATGGCAATAGGCATCTTGCTCCCGACGAGACCAGCACCAAGACTTCCAGAAGCTGCTATTCCAGCCTGGCAGGCAGGGTGGGAAGGGGAGCCCCCATGGGTCCTGCTGGGATGGCCCATGACCCCTATCTCTGCATGCTCTGCTCACTCACTGCATCAACCTGCGGCATCCGGACATGGTTGATAACCCCTTGGGCTGCTTTGAAGGTATTTAGTCAGTGCAATGAGTCTTAAATCCCTAAGGCTGTGGATAACTTCAGTCCTTTGCTTTCTCATGAACGCAAACCTAGGGTCAGAGCCATCATGGCTTCTACACAGGGCCAGTTTATCAGGGAGATGTTGAAACCCAGAAACTTGGGGATTTTAAAAGGCAATTTTAAGACATCTTCTCTTTGGCAACAGTTTGTACTACAGGATCCAGCATCAATGGAAGTGCAGCATGGCACGGACAGCCCTATTTATAACCTTGTGAATCCATTTGCAACCAATTAGCAGCACTGACTAGAGTGGAAAGTATAAATAGCTAATGTAAATATCAACACTGCACCCTCCAAACGCGTGCTGCGCTGGGGAGGAGAGGCCGATACCGTCCCGGCACCCTCAGGCCTGCTCGGTCTGCTCTGCAGCCTCGGGATACGAGCTCGCACCCAGGATCAAGGGCCTTTTCTTCTCCCTTAGGAGCAGCATTTCCATATGGCTTTGCCTTCCTGGCGTTGCAGGGGAGGATGGCTCAGGGCATCCCACCCTGGGGCATGTTTGGGGGTGGAAAGCAGCCCTCTTCCTGCTGCTACAAGGGCATGTGGGGTGCCCACATGCCAGGCCAGGCCAGGGAACGGGGACACCTGAACTGCCCGGCCCCAGAATGCCAAATCCTGCATAGAGCTCTCATAGGCCAGCACAGTGGCCCACAACCCCAGATTTCCGCCTTCATATCAGCTTCAGCTGGGATAGAAGCATTATCAGAATCCAAGGATTAAAATGGAAAGAAAAGGGTGGGAATTTGCAGATCTGATATGCAGCTGGGGACAAAGAGCCACTGTGTCATTGCTTCAGCAGCCCCAAACCCAGCAGAGTGCAGCTGCAGGTGTGCATGGGGCTGAGCTAGAGGCACATTCCCCACAGAACAGGTTCATCATCCTCACAACCCTGCAGCTGGAGGCTCAAGCGGCCCAGGAGATGAGATTTGGAGACTGGAGCACAGCAGAGCCAGCTGGGTACGCAGGCTGGACCCTGTTGCTGCTGAGCTCTCAATCATTAGAGACACGAGCGCTTGGAAATGGATGCAGAGACGCGTCAGGGCTGGCGGCAATGCTGCACACAGAGGCTCTGCAAGCAGCTCTCCAAGCAACAAGTGGTCCCACGCATCCTATGTCCCATGCAGCCTATGCCCCACACTAAGAACTGTCATTGCAGGTCACAGCCAGGCAGCATCAGCTGCGGAAAAGGGGCATCCTCATTCCCTGTGCCTTGCTTATGGTTCCATTGCTAAGAACAGACACACGGTGCAGAGAGCCTGACTTGAAGACCTGCAGCTACCTGGAATGTTGGGAGAAATGTGGGCATCTCACAAGGCAGAGCCCTGTGTCCCCCAGTATTCGTAGAACCCTTGTGGAAATGAGGTGGCTTCCTAAGGGTAGCCGCTGTGAATAACCAGGCTCCAGCACTAGAAACAGCAACAGTCACCAGCTTCCCAAGCACACACAAGAAAAACACCCCCACACAGCTGCACAGAAAAAGGTACTGATAATATTTATGCAACAGCTATAAAACCCCACAGAGTGCTGGGCAAGAGCCATGGTACCAGCCTGCTGCAAAGCAACGTGTCCAAGGCACAAGAGTAAGTCAGTGGTGGGAATAGGAGCGCATCCCAGAAGGTCCTGGCTCTCCGCTCTCAGCGCTGCCTGGCGGCCTCCCTCCGAGCCACGTCACAGCAACAGGCATGGAGCACGCCTGGCACCTCTGCCCACACTGGGAGGACCCAGGAAAGAAGTTCTGCAACACAGCTAGGGAGTGAGGATGTGCCAGCTCCAATAACAGCTCTTATTACCAGCACCTGAGCCAGCTATTAAGAGCAGGAGAGGGATCTCCAGAAGGAACACCACATTTAGCAAAATTTGCTTAGGAGAAGCCCTTTCACATCCCTTTGTGCCCTACACAACCACACTGAACAGCGAAGCCAGCGAGCACTATGTGCCATCCCACCTTGCCACGGCATCAGACCCAGAGTTCATCACCCAGAGAGACAGAGAGGGAGGAACCTTTTGTTATCATGCATCTAGCAGGATCAGGAAGGATTTGGTCCCTATTGTTTCCTCTCTAAGCTCTCCTGGCCTGGAGGCTCTCCCCGCCTTCTCCGGTCCCCAAAACAAGGGGACAAGCCCATGTCCCAGGTGCAGCTTGTGTGGATGACACCTGCAAAGTTTTCTCGCCTCTGACACAGCCCAACAGATCTGGAATCACCTGTTCTGTTGCCTGCAGCCTGCCAAGGAATTTTTCATGCTGTGCTGCTTGGGAACCACCCCAAAGCCTCGGCTTGAGAAACCTCAGCATGCAGATGGCATCGAGAAGTTGCTGCTCTGCCGCTTTCTGCCTGGGGGAGTCTCCTTGCTTTGTGTAGCCTGTAGGACCCAGGGGAGGGAGGGCACCTGCCCCAGGAGGGGAGCACTCAGGTGGCAACCAGCATCGGCTGCACTCGCCAGGGGCTCCTTTGGGGTGTGATTTTGAGGAAGGGACCCAAATTCTGCTAGCAAGGTGGATACAGCTGTCACAGATAATAACAGGGAGGAAAAAAATGATTACGACTGGGTCAAGTCTGATCAATCTCTCCACACTTTTCCACAAGGACACACACACAAAAAAAAGAAGTAACCAGACTGTTAATAGGTGCCAGTTATGCTCTTATGCAGTATATTTCTAAGCTCTGCTTCTTCAGCAATTCATACGCAGTGCATGAGAGCTTCTGTCGCTGCCTCTCGCACAGGCACAATAGGAACACCCACACCCCCAGCTGCAGGAGAGGGTAGATGTGCTCTTCTATGACACCTGTGCTTTACTCCACTCCCTGGTATCTGATTCTCTCCTCGCCCTGATCCTGCTCCTCATCCCCACTCACTGGTCCCCCAATATCTGTTTATACCCAGGCAGTGGCATCAGTAAGCAAACCCAGTGCCTGTCAGCGCACTCCTGGCTCCCCCTCGTCATGTTGCATATCGACATTTTAGTGCAGGAGCTGCCCTCCACCTCTCAGAAATGCAACCTGAAAAGTCAGTGGAGACAAGCGCCGTGGCTCAGTCCCCAAGGAAAGCAGCCAGCAAAGCCATACACTGTCAGAAAGCAAAAAGCAGGGAATAAATAAATATATATATATTCATCCATCCCTTTAGGCTTGTCAAGCCTGGTGTGACATTTTCTTTCCAATTCCTCCCAGCCAGATCCATGCAGAGTCAGCTCTGTTCCCATAGCAAATGCAGGGGAAAGCTGTACTTACTGCTAGTGCTCATTTTGCTGCTCCTCCTCTGTCCTTCTCATTCAACAAAGGGGGCAAAGATGCTCCTTAAATCCTCTTTTTCCTTCTGCTTTCTCTCCCGGCTGCAGGTGGGAGGAGGCTTCCTCCCTCCTTCCTAGGAGAAATATTTCTCCGCGATTCCCTGGCTAATTCATCCCAAGGCAGCTCCGCGATCCGGCGCTGCTCCCTCCCCGGGCTGCCTCCGCTCCTGCTCCAGAGCTGCCGGCAAGGTCACGGGCGGGGCGGAGTGAGGGGGATGAAGGTGAGGATGAAGAGCCCGGGGAGGGCTGCGCGCCCCGCGCTCTCGTGCGGCGCAGGGCAGCGCCCGCCCGCCCGCTCCTTATAGCCGGGGTGGGCGCGGGGAGGGGGCGGCCGCAGCTCCCGCCCCGCTCCGCTCCGCGTCCCGCGCCGTCGGGGGAGCCGCGGAGCGCGGCGGGCGGGGCGCGGGGCGGCCGTTCGGCCCCGGGGCGGGCGGCGGCGGGACCCGCGGCCACGGCAGCGCCGCCATCTGCTGGGCAGCGCCGCGGCGGCGGCACCGGCACCGCCGGGCCCGGCCCGGCCCGGCCTCTGTCCTGCCCGTTGTGCAGGCAACTGTCTGCCCTGCCCGTTGCCCTGCCCCTGCTCACTGTCCAGCCGTCTGTCCTGCCCGTTGTGCAGCCGTCTGTCCGTCCTGCGTGCAGCCCTGCCCTGCCCTCAGTCCTGCCCGCTGCCCTGCCCGCTGTCCAGGCGTCTGTCCTGTGTGCTGCCCTGCCAGGCCCTTGGCCCTGCCTGCTGCCCAGTTGTTTGCCCTGTCTACTGTCCAGCCATCTGTCTGTCCTGCCCCCTGCCCTACCTGGCCCTTGGTCCTGCCCGCTGCCCGGCCGTCTGTCCTGCCCGTTGTGCAGCCGTCTGTCCTGTCTGCAGCCCTGCCCACTGCCCTGCCTGCAGTCCATTCACTAGCCCTGCTTGTGGCCCAGCCACCAGCCCTACCCGCTGCCCTGCTTGCAGCCCTGCCACGCGCTGCCTGCCCTGCATCTCCTGCCTGCAGCCCGCCTGCCCACCCTGCCCGCTGCCCGGCCTTCACTCTTGCCTCCAGCCCTCCCTCCTGGCTCGGTCCTGCCTGCTGCCCGGCCGAGCTCCGCTGCCCCGCGCTGCCCTTGCTGCTGCCTCCAGCTCTGGGTCTCGGCTGGAGGATGGAAAGGTGGCTTTTCCCTTGCTAACAGCCAGGAGCCTTCTCTGTTGGCATCGCGGCATTCCTGGAAGCACTTCAAAGCCGCGAGCTCTTTGTATTGCTCGGAAGACGCTATCTATCAGAATAAAGCGCTACCCGGCAGAGCTGCTCCCGGGTTGCAGCCGGCTGCAAAGTGTGAGCAGAGATGGGGGCCGTGCCAACCCTGCCCGAGGAGCCGCCGGGAAGCTTCGCTGCCATTCAAAGAGCCGAGCACCGGTGGTGCCTCTAATGAAAGGGGTTTCTTTATGCAGCACGGCAAGCACGGCATCGCTCCTGCTCCTTGCGGCGGAGCGCCTCGCGGAGAGGCCCTTTCGCTCTTCCTTCCTTTCGCTGCTCTGTGGAAGCAGATGTTTGCGGTGACATGACAAGGCAGGTAGCAGGTCACGTGAATTACGCCTGTGCTGTTGGTGACACAGCCAATTCGCTGGCAAAACCTGCTGCTCGTCCCGTGTGCCCTGCAGAGAGGGCTGCTGCCTCGGGTGGGAATGGCAGGGCCAGCAGTGGGAGCCAGGGATGCTCAGGAGGCTGAGCTGGCCCTGGCGGGGACAAACCAGGCAGGGAAAAGCCGTGGTGCCAGCACAGCGTGCTGAATCACTTGGTCCACCCCAAGGCGCTGCATTGGTGTCCTGTGTCCGTAGAGTTTCTGCGTCTATGGCATCGATGACGCCCACGCGGCGGGTCAGCAAAGCAGGCACAGCGTGAGCTGGTCCCCACGGTCCACAGAGCTAATTAAGCTGCTTCTGCTGACCTGGTTTCCAAATCATGCTAAGTTGCTGTCTTCAAAACAACTTGAAATTTCCAGCAGAGACAAACTGGGATTGTGGGGAGGGCTATGGGGAGGGGGGGACAGAGGTGCCTTGGTGGAGCTCAGGGTAGACTAGAACAGGAAAGAGAGTATCCCCCTCAAAGGGTGCCCTCAAAACCGGGCTGTTGTGACACCTATGGGTGCTGCCCATGAGGCTGCACATGGGCAAGGTGCTGGAGCAAGAAAATTTGGGCAGTCTACCCAAATTTGTCCAATGGAAATAGGTGTGGAAAATCATGGCTTGTTCCGGCTTCAAGACTCGATGGCAGCTGGCAGCTCCACTCTTCCAACCAGCCTCCGGAGCACGTTAAGCAGCAAGGGCTGGGGCAACAGGCACTGGGATTTGGGCTGGTCCCATGTGTGAATGATACCCAAAAGAAGAGGGAAACAGGCAGAGCACAAATGAGAAGAAGAGGGTCTGTCTGGTGGGGCTGGAGCACAAGCGTTTCCTTTCTGGAGCCTGGAATTGCTTTGGGATTTCTGGGCTTCAGCACTCGTGAGCTGACAGCTCTAAACCAGCTCCGCTCCTGCACGGGGCCATGGAGCAGCTGGTGGCACAGTGCTCTGAGCCCCTCGTGGTCACCAGTGTGCCAGGATTTAGGGGAAATTCCGTTTCTTTGGCTAAGGAACTCGGCTGCAAGAGCTGTCTCAAGGGGTGTTAGGGATGCATGACACACAAAGTCAGAAATGAGAAAACGCCGCGGCGTTAATGCAGCTCTGTGCATCCCCTTGTGTCCCTGCATTGCAACAGTCCCTCACAGCAATTACCACGTTAGTGCTTTTCCCGTAGGATGCCTGCCTTGTTCGGTACGTAGCGTGCACAGAAGAACACAGGTTGTGCCGTGGAAGCTGCTGACCGCATCATGCAGTGCAGAGACCTGGTAGTGAGGGAGACAGAGACTGGAGGATAAAAAACAGGGCTAATTCCATTTAATTTTACTGACTGCCGCCGTGGGCGCTGGGTTTTCCATCCCTGCCTCTGCCCGCTTGTCCTTGTGAGATACCAAGGGAGTCCCTTGAGCAAAGCTTTTGGCGAGGGGTTGATACCTTTCAGCTGCCTGCTTATTGGGAGATGCATGAGAAATCAACGTGAGCCAGAGTCAAAATACGTATTGTATTGTATTGTATTGTATTGTATTGTCCTCCGGTAACACTGGAAATTCAGAGAAATCAGGCCCAGAGCATCTCAGAGCAGTGGGCCAGGGAGCCAGGCCCTGAGCGTGTCCATTCCAGCTGTGCTCGACTGCTCTCCCAGGAAAGGGTGTTCCGTCCCATTCCCAGAGTGTGCGGAGCTGTGGGGAAGGGAATCACTCCTAATTCCCTGTGTGACTTGGGATCTAGGGGACTAACAGAGAAGCTATAAGGGAAAAGCCAAATCATAATTCCTGAGGCTAGGAGAGGAGAGGTTGGAGCGTTAAAGGATCATGTAAACATCTCAGTACTCAAAGTGTCTGGGGATGCTTCATTAGGCAGCCATAACTCCAGCATTTCCAATGTCTTATTTGAAGGAATGACGTCTCCATTTGCATCTCCACCACTAGATACACACGCATACATTGATGTTTGCAAATATACACACAAACAGATACGTGGAATAGCTCTCAGCGGCCAGACTGTAGGATTGGCCTGTGGATCAAGGTCAGGAGAGGAGTGGAAACTTTACTCGTCTCCTGCCACCTCCATGAGGTGGGATCTGCCCCAGGTAATGCAGGGAGTGGCCAGGGCTGCTGTCCAGTGCAAAGTCAGGCTCACTCATTGCCAAGTCAGGCTCATTCTTCTGCCCAAGACGGAATTAATTCATGGGTGACAGAGACAGCATTTGGCTGTAGGACTCCCTGGAAAACCAAGCAACTCGGACCAGTGGCAGTGGATGGGGCCGGGGGTGTTTTGCTGGAGCAGTTGGGCTGGGGACTTCTCTTGGGAGCTGGCAGCTCATTCAGAGCTTTCCCCAGCGCAGGTCCCCGCTCCTGCTCCTCAGACTCCTGACTCACTCGCCAGTGGTTTGGCCTCCCTCCAGGTTACACAGCAGCACGGCAGTGCTCCCCAGCAACTCCCTGTGCTGGCAGGAGGAGACGCAGGCGGACGCCGATGTTCCCCAGGCTGCCTGTATGAAAGCGATAATCAAATGATAGATTATGTCCAAGCAAACTTGCATTTGCAGACATTAATTTTAGTGCTGTGCAAATGGTTTTGAGGGGAAAAAAAGGCACTCAGAGCATAGAGAAGGGTGTTATGAGACAGATTTGCTATGGGTAATGCTGGCGAGTAGCTTTGGGTGGCACTGCTATGCTCCACATCCTGGGAGCTCCCTCCATGGCCAGGAAGGGATGTAGATGCAGCGCCCGGGAGGAGCTGCAGGCCCGCTGCTGTTACGCACCCCGTTGGGCATCAGGGTGTGTGTCTCGAGGTGAGGTTCTCTGGATGCAGCGGGCACCTGCCCTCCGCACGGGCCACGGGCTCCGCGCGCGTCCTGCAGCCCCGTCCCTCGGAGGCGGCGTTGGAGCCGAGCGCTGCCGGCTGCGTCAGCAGCTCCAGGGGAGCAGCAGCAGCAGAGCGGCGCCGAGGGAGGGTTTTACCAGCCGAGCCTCTGGCCCCCGAGGTACCTGACCCGCTTTCCCGTTGCCAACAATGCTTCAACCCGCTAAAGGTCATAGGGAGTCGGGTTTATTTTTAGTTTTTCCCTTTAAGTTGCCCCGGAGTGGTGCAGGCTGATGGAAGGAAGACGCATCCTCCTCCTCATCAGCTGCGAGGTCACGGTCCCAAGACGGTGCTAACGGATGGCCATGCCTGCCATGTGCTCCCAGCAAAAGTCCGGCCCATGGACCTTTCCCTGTCCAAGGAATCCCGCTGGCACCTTCCCAGAGTTCCGCAGGGAGCAGCATCAATCCGTACTTACCAGCAGGAGAGGTTCAGCTGTGGCAAACACTTCTCCTTGCTGCCGTGGTCTGGCCCCGAACACTTATTTTTCCATTTGTTCCTCATATTGTTTCACTCGGAATCAGGGTGACTCCTGCTGGAATCAGGGAACTTCAGGTGGGAATGCCAAATTCCTCACTGGGCTTTTCTTGCCCATCCTCTGGTCCCAACACAGCCTGCATGGTCCCTGCTCCAAACCCGCATTCCCAATGGAGCCAATTCCAGAGTGTCCCCATGTGCACGGGGGACCGTGATGGTGTCACCTGCAGCTGCCCCGTCTGACCTGAGCAGGGTGGCTCAGCCTGGATGCACAGCGGGGTCCCTCTTTTGTTGGAAATTGCATGTTTTTCTCTCTTTTTTTTTTAATTTCCCCTCTGTTCTATAAATGGAATGGAGGCGCTTAAAATAAATTTGCAGAGAACACCGCCGAGACAACACAATGGGATCGAATCAAAGTGTTTGGATTAATTAGCTTAAACTGGAACCTTTCATTCTGCTTTCAACCTCAGCTTCATGTGCAAAAAAATAAAAGCAACAAAGCCTCATGAGTTGAAAAATCTAAATGTTCCACCCTGAAAATATCAAAACGAGGCATTTTGGCCTCGCTGATGTGCTTTGTTTCTTTCTAAAATAAAATGACATCAAGACCAACACCTTCTCATGTTGCCTGAATCATCAAAAGAGCTTCAAAACAAAACCCAAATCAGTGTGAGCAAGTAATATCTTAATTAGTTTTTTCTCTTTTCCTGCCAAAGGAAAGTCTACAAATACAGATTTTTTTTCCCACCCCCAAGCAATGAGCTGGCCAAAATTATGAAAAGATTTCTTTAAATATTTCCCCACGCTTTATGGTTGATTCATAGAGCTGGAGCTGGGTGAGATGAAGTGATTTGCATCAGTCGTGCCCCTGCTCACGGTTCTCGGTGGGCGCTGCTGCTATCAGAAGATTTCTGGTGTTATTGGTTGTGGGGAAAGCGGCATTAAATTCGCTTTTGGGGATAAGTCGTGTGGGAGACATTTACTCGGCACCTTGCAGCTCATATCATGTGAATATTGGAAGGACATGTAATATGCAGGTTTTATAAATGCTTTTGCGGTCTCCAGGTGAACAAAACAGATTTTTTAGTGGACATTTTCCTACTGGATGAAATTGAAAAATGAAAAATTGGAGATGTGGGAGGGGCCGTGCTCAGTTTGTCATGTTGCATTCTCCTTCCTTGTCTCCTTTATTTTTATTCCTATTTCAATGGCAAAATAGGAAAAGGGTAGAAATGGAGGAAGGGAAAAATAAGGAAGGAAAAGAGTGGCTAGGAAGGGAGAAAAAATGGGAAACAGCCAAGTTAAAATGAAATATTTTGAGATGACTTTTTAGAGGTGTTTCCAAGTGATGTATGTTTGGAAGCCTCTCCAGTGAGAGCAGCTCTGGCTCTCTGAGCCGTCTCCCGTTCTCGTTTTGCAGCCGCTCTGCTCAGCGCAGCGCCCGAGCCGGCCTCGGCTGCACCTCTCCAGGGGTTCGCCCGGGTTCTTGGCCGACCCGCAGCGCCCTTAAAGCCGGGGTGATAAAACCCGCCCTGGAAGCAAGCGTGCCTTGCCTGGCTGCTCGTTATTGCTGCGCATGGAGGATGCTTTGGCGGGTCAGTAGCCCGCGGGCGCTCCCGGCTCCTGTTCTCCCAGCAGGAGCCTTCTTCCCAGGCAATGGAGTCTGCCCTTGTTTCTCCTTGCATGGAGGGGTCCTCGGCTGTCGTCTCGCAGCACTTTCCCCATCCAGTGTCTTTCAGCAGGTGGGGGTTAGCTGGTTCATGGCAGGTTTATGGCTCCTCTGGGAGGTGGCACTAGGTTTTGCTTCGTGGTTAGAGACTGGGGACGTGCAGGGACTTGTCCTGACTCCTGTTGGCGCTGGGCGACCTTGTTCTTTGCAGGCTGTGCCACGCTACGTGCCACACGTGGCCACCGTGTCCAGACACAGACAGTGGTGGCCCATGGCAGCACGTGGGCTGCGGGTGTCCACGGGCTCCCTGCCTCCAAAGTGGGTCTTGCAAGGCTTGGCTGGCACTGGGGTGCTCATGGTGTGGGAATTGCTGCCATCTATTGGCACTGGCAGTCCCTATCCTGCATGGAGAGAACCCTCGCTTGGCATTTCCGCCTCCATGGGCTCGGTCGCTGTTAACTGGTGAACTCTATGGGGATGCAGCTGGGAAGCAGAGACGGAGCAGCAGTGTGAGCCCCGTCGGAGCGCAGCGAGCATGGTGGGCAAGGCAGAGCTCCGGCTGCCCCTGCTGGAGCCCGTGCAGGTCCCGGGAGCGGCACGCGCCTGTCCCTGCCCTCCCACACCGTCCTTGTTGAGGGCAGTCCATCCAACACCCCCCGGTTCCCAGCAACCCCCCAGCAATGCTGGAGGCTCCTGCTGGAACAGCAGGATCTGCTGGCCCTGGGGCTGCATCCCAGATACTTGGGGGACCCTGGTCACAGCTCAGACCCCTGCAGCACCGGAGCACCCTGTCGCTGCGCTCCCCATTCCCGTCCCCATCCCCTTGGCAGGGCACGGTGACCCCGGTGGCACTGCCAGCCCAAGGCAGGTCGCGTTGCCGCTGTCCTCAGCACAGAGATAAGGGCACCAGCGCCGCTGGGAGACTCGGCTGTGACAGGGCCCAGCACAGCCCTGTGCGTGCCGGGGCGGGGGAAGTGCCACCCGCTTGTTTTTGTCCTGTGTCCCAACAACAATGGTGCTCTTGGTGACCTGCCAGGAGGTGGCACCGCCACCGAGCGGGCCCTTATCAGCCGCCCTTAATAACCTCCACGCGCCCCTTATCAGGGCCCTGCCGAGGTGTCTGCAGGCGCTGCCCGTGCGGAGGCAGCACTCGCGGCCCGTTCCCCTTCACCCGGGTCTGCCTTGTCACCTCCCCATGGGGCAGCCCCTTCCCGCCCGCGGCCGCCCTCCCTGCTGCATTCCCACGCTCGCTCCGCTGGGACGGGCGCAGGAGGCACCCGGGGACACTGGGCTGCTCTGCGGGCAGAGGTTGTTGGCACCCACGCCCGGACACCAGGTAAGTGGGGGTGGATTTTCAGTGATTTTTTCCCCTTGCTACCAGCCCGCCCGGCGCTCGTGCCTCCAGCACAGGGAACGCTTCCCTAAAGGGTCGTTTCTCAGCGTCCCTCGGTCTGATCCCTGCTTCCTTCCCCCTCTGCCTCGGCAAGCAGAACTGACCTTCGGCACCAACCGGCTCCTGCCGAGCGCAAGCGGCTCCCGGAGCAGCCTGAGCAGCTCCGATCTGCATCTCTCGGCACGTCGCCCTGATGCAACGGCTCTCCTCTTGCTTTCTACCCACTTTTTTGGACTCCCTGTTGTCTCTAGGCTTGGCAATAGCCAATTTTGCCCTGAGGGGACAAGTCAGCTGGAGCTTCCCCATCAGAGTCTGGCAGCAAAGGGCCCTGGGGCCTTGGGAAGACCTGCCCAGCAGACATGGTCATGGTGCAAAGGCTAAAACGGCCACTTGCCCACAGTCCTTGTCCTGTCTCTGCTCTCCCTTTCCCTTCTGGCCCTGCGGCCAGTGAGCAGTCAGCTCCCATGGCTCAGCAGGATCTCCTGAAGCTTCTCTGCGCCTGGAGACCAAACCTGGAGGGCTCCCACTCCTCTCCTGACTGATCCCCCCATCCTTGACGTGGGCAGCACATGTCGAGCTGCACCCCAGGCCCCTCCTGGTGATGTTCTGGGGGGCTGGGGAGTCTCTCGGGGCTGGCGGCTGTCTCCAAGGTACTCGACATCAATTCTCCTGCATTATTTATGGAGTTAAGGCCATTTAATGCTCAGGGCAGAGATATTTCCAGCCTGGGAGAACAGCAGGGATGAGGGGCCAAGGAGAGAAGCCATGACTGGATGGGACAGCAGGAAGGGTGGAGTTCATGGACCTCTTTGCAGCAGCTCTTCCATGCGCAAAGAGAAATCAGGCGGCCAAGGGAAGCTGAGGATCATCCGCCCCTGCTAGGAGCACCCCATCCCACCACCCCTGCCGCCAGCCAAACGCCCGGCTCTCCAGGGAGGAGGAGGAACAGGAGGGATTTCCCCTCGGGCTCCCAGGACAGGCAAGGCTGCAAGGTACCTCCCGGGGGAAACACTCCCCGGCTGCAGGGGAGCTGGTGGGGCTGGATCCTGAGGAGGGGACCGTTTTGCTAGGGCAGGGGCTGGGCTTCACAGTGGAGGGCCTAGAAATGGGGTGTCTAGGGAGGGGATGGAGGCCACCCAAAAGGCATCAGCTAGAGAGGGGCAGCAGGGAGCACGATCAATTGTCATGTCCCTTTGTGTCCCCTGCTGGCTGGGGGTCCTTGGGCAGGATGGAGTGAAGTGGCTCTGTGGTGAAAAGCCTGGCGTGACACTTCTCATCCCCGCAGCCTTGTCGGAGTGCAGGCAGGCAGGATGATGACGGGAGACACACAGAGGTGGGATAAGTGTCCTGAGGACGTGCTGTGCCTCCCTGAGCTTTTTGCCAGATCTCGCAGGAAGACGTGATGTTTTCCCAGGGAGTCCGGTACCAAAAATCCGCAGTGGGGGTGGGTGAATGTCCCCCTCAGTGTCCCCAGAGCAGTGCTGGCCCCAGCAGGGGCTCTGCCTCTGCCATCAGTGGGGCGAGGGTATCCTGGCAAAGCAATGTGCCGGAATAGAGGGTGCAGGAACGGCACCAGGTCTGGGGGAGATGGGCAGTAACCAAAGGTACCAGAAGAGCTCAGTAATGGAGAGACACCAAGAGATAAGGACTGTGGGGCTCGCAGCCCTTTTGCACAGAGGAGGGAGCAGAGGGAGGACACAGAGTGCCAGGCAGGGGCTGCAGTGCAAACCCTCGAGCTCAGCTGACCGGCTTCGGTCCTTCCTTCTTCCTTCCCGTGTCTTATCTGCGGCCTCCACTTCCTTGCTCTGTCTCCAACAAGTCTGGGTGCTCAGGGCCGCCTTTGAAGCCGCAGTCACCGTCACTTGGTGCGGGATGCAGGAATGGAGAGCGTGCTTGGGGCTTTGCACCCAAATACCAGCCAGGAGATGCCAAAGCAGCAGCCAGGACTGCTTTCCATGGGCAGCCAAACGCCAGGCACTACCAGCCTGGCAGATTAGCCCTGGAGCAGCCGCTGGCTGCAGCGTTTGTTGCAGCAGGGAGCGAAGCCGCCCGGGCCCGCGGCAGCCTGGCCCGTACACACGGTCTGTTTTCCAAGAGCGTTTACTTCCTCCGCTTGTGGCTGGAAACAATGCGAGCCGGAGGAGCGGAGCCGACCTCAGCACTTCTGGAACTGGAGTGCTGGAGTTCAGCGCGGTTCAGCCCTCGAGTCTGCTTAACCCCTTAGCTGCCGGGAGAATCAATCTTCCCCGTGCACATGGCAGGCTGGCATTGCCATGCGCTGCATGCACAGAACGGAGGAGACTAAAAGGCGGCTTGGAGGAGAAATGAAAAAACAGGGGCTTGCAAGGACGATGATAAGTGGAAAGAAACATCCCTGGAATCAGGCTCGTCGCCCTGCATTTCAGTTACTGCTGGTTTCCTGCTCGTGCACCGCAGGTGGAGTGCCCCGTGCACCCACAGCTGGCAGCAGCCGGTCCTGGGGAGAGCCCCAGTGACCCAGGTTTGCAGGAGGGGACGTGCCGGGGGTGTCTCAGCAGCTCTGCGCCCATTTCACAGAGAGTGAAAGCGAGGGCAGGGAGTCAGGGAGAAGGAGCAAGCGACCCCGCGGGTCCTGCTCACTGCTGCCACGACAGGCTCGGGACTCAGCTCTCCGCACACCGGCGCGGGCTCCGGGTCTCCCAGCCGTGGCCATTGCTTGACTTGGCTGAGCTTGCAGAGGGCGTTGGAAGGAAAACCCTGCCCCAGTGAACACCAAAACAGGTCTCCCTGCCACGGCGGCAGAAATAAACAGGGGTTTATTTCATCCAAAACAAAATGTTTCGCTTTGTTTATTTTTTTTCTCCCAATTGAAGTCAGGTTTAGGCCGACTTCCTTTCCCTTTCAGGCTCATTTTTAAATAGCGAAATGCAAAGCAAAGAGGGTTTGTTTTGAAACTGGCAAGGAATGGCTGACTCTTGAGCACGCCCAGAAGGAAACAGGCATATCAGAGAAGGTTGGTACTAATGCTCTCATCATTTGCAAAGCAAACAAAAAAAAAAAAAAAAAAGCCCAACTCCACTTTTCTCTGGACAGACCGCTTGCAGCGTGCACAAACAGCCCTGGCTCCGCAGGTCTCTCGTTCCATCGCGCTGTGTTTACAGAAGGGCAGGAAAGCAGGAGGCTGCGGGGAGGACCGTCTCCCCAGGACGCCCAAACCCTGACGCAGGTAGCGCTTTTCCCCTGGCGCGGTGCCGCGGCAGGGGGGAGGTGGAGCGGGATGAGGACGGAAAGTCCAGGGCCTCAAGGACGCGGGGCCGGGGCGGGAGGAGGGCACGGGCGCGTGCCAGCACAGCCCACTGACGCACAAGAGCCGCTCGGAACGCGCCGGACCCGCGGCCGCCCCGGCTCCGTGGACCCCGATGGGGCTGCAAACCGTCAAATCCCCTTCCCCGGCTCTCCAGCCGCTGGCAGCCTCCCCGGTGCTTGTTTACTGCAAACGCTGCACACAGGTAGCACCTCGGGGGCCTGTGTTTGCCCCTGGGAGCCAGCGATCTGCTTGCACGCTGGGGTGTTTATAGCATAACTCCCGGGTAACTCATTGACCTCAGCGGCTCTGCTGGGAAGCGGAGGTTCCTGAGATGATAAGCCGCTCTCGGAAGAAATTCCTTTCCTTGTGCGAGGGAACGGCGGCACAGGGCTCGCCCGCCCGCCCAGCGCACACGTACACACGTGCGTTTGTGCACAGACTGCCTTGCAGATCCCCGCTCCCTTAGGAGACCCTGCTTGGAAAGGTCCATATGTGGCCGCCAAGACTTGCCTGGGAGGAAGAGGATGCTTAGGAGCGCCGTCGGGGAGCGGGGCGAAGCGGAGTGTTCCGGAGCAGGTCAGTGCGGCCGCTGCGCCCCGCGCTGCTCCGTTGCGCCTGCTCGCGGGCGGATGCCCTTGCGTGCCAGCATGGCCCGTCCCCAGCTGCACGAGCACGGTCAGCAAGGGCAGCCCGCAGGTGCTTCCTGCAGTCCGTGCCTGCGGAAAGCCGGGCTGGGGAGAAGAGCTGGGGGTTTTGGTCTCGGATGGACTTGAGGCTCAGGTACGGGGGCTGATGTGCAGAGTGGGGATGAATGGGTTTGTTTTGGGTCCCTTGCACACCGCTCTGATAGGAGAGTGATAGGAGAAATGACAGCGCAGATTAACGAAGCAAGTTGGGCTGCAATGAAAGGCGGTGTGTGACAACCCGGGTCTGCACACCCGGGCTGTGTCCCCAGGCAAAGGTGGTCTGGACAGTAGCTGGACAGGCGCTTGTCTCTTGCTCTATAGGTTGGGCAGGGAAGGGGGGTCCATTGGGGATCACCCCCCTAGGGGAACTGCCAAGCAGGTGCTGGCTCTGCTGAGGCTGCAAAGGGAAGAGACCCCTGAGAGGTGGCCTGGACATCACCCCCAGCCCACGCCAGAGCCCCTCGCAAGCTGCTGGAGCTCTTATCAGTGCAGGACATGTCCAGAGTGCCCAGGCTGAGGTTTTCTGCAGGAGCCATGCGGGGTTTCCGGAGGAGATCCAGAGCATGGAGCAGTAATTAACAGCGTAGGGAGCAGAGCTGGAGTTGTTTTGGGTTGCTGCACGAAAGGAAAATTACACGTCAAGTCACTCAGGAGGCTGATGTCTTTGCCTTAGAAGGGGAGTTTTCAGCATTGAATTATTTAGAAAAATTGAAAAGCAAAAAGACTGCAATACCACAAATGATGAATACCACAAATAATCTTCTGTTGATTTTTTTTTTAAAAAACCCCAGTATTTTCCGTGGTAAAAGGCTTTGATGCACACTGATGACCAACTGTTACTAAAACAAGACTTTCTGAGGGACTCAAAACTTGATAGCGTGGGCCCAACACAGCCACATATTTCCTGTGAAGATGTGCCTGACCTTCTCCCAGAAACGTGCTCTGCGTGCAGGCAGGCACGCCAAAATCCACACCTGCGTGTGAAGCTCCCTGGATCCTCGCAAAATCCTTGGGGATATTATATATAGATAGAAAACTCCTCCGGGGAGCTTCTAAATGCGGAGCTTTTCGGGGCTCTGTACAACAGAAGCCGACAGTCCCCTTGCCCGGGGAGCCAGCAGTGCCCTCTCGGAGCAGCACAGCTCCATGCAGGGCCCCTCCGCTGCGCTGCTCCCTACGGAGCGGGATCATCCTGACGGCGGCACGCGGGACACAGCCAGGGCACTCGGAAGGCTGGAGGTCGGGAGGGAGGACAAGGAGAAGACACAGGCAGATGTGAGCAGGGTGTCAAGCAGGGAGAGAGGGGATGAAGGGAGGGCAGAACAGAGGTGATGCGGGGGCCGAGGACGACCAGCTCTTTCCAGGCAACCCCAACATGGTATAATCCGGTTTGTTCTGATGAGGAGAGATCCCCATTCTTTTCCCTGCTTTTTCCAGGCACCTGCCTGGAATTGCACCACCATGTCGTTGTGGTGCAATCCCCCCCTGCAAAGTCTTCTCGTTTGGTTTAGCTTTTGTGAACTCCCTCCTATCGGGGAGGAATATCTGGTTTGTTGGCAGCAGTGCAGAGTGCATAGGTTGTCTTGCAGCCAAATCTTCCTCATGCTCTTCCTCAGGGATGTGCACCAGGGACTGGCAGCCCCATCACGGCATGGGAGTCTGTCTGGTGAGTGGCTACTCCTTGCCTTCTTGGAGAAGCTCTAGGCTTTGGCACGTACAGGGCTGTGGTTTGGGCATCTGTGAGAGCCAGCCGCGCTCATGGAGCAAACGGCTTCTTCCTGCGGAGGCGCCAGGACCAGCTGATTGCTGAATGCTTCATCCCTGGACCTCCCCAGGAGATGATTTGTAGGCATGTGCCACCAGGAGCATGCTGAGGTCTAATAGCCTGTTCAGGAGTCCTAGTCCTGAGAGTGGGGAAGTCCACAAGGCACGTAGGCAAAGAGGGAATGGGAGCCCATCCTGGCTGCCCAAGGGATGCAGCTCAGCAGCCAGACAGGTCCCTGCTGGTCTTCACGTGTGGGATTCGAGGAGTTCTGCCGTGCTTCAGGTGGCGGATGAGCCTGTCCAGCCATGTATGTGCCAACAGCACTTGTGCTTTCAGGGAACTCATTTCCAGCTTGCTTGGGCACAGCTCTGCTCCAGTGAGACCTGCGTGGTGTGGGTAAACCTGCCCTCGGCGTGCAACGGGACGAGCGCTGTGGGGCTGGCACTGCTGGGCGTCGGGAAGGCCAATGCAGGAAGAGCCTCGGAGCACGAGCTGGATGGAGGATGCTGGAGAAGCCACAGCAGGGTTTCCCTGCAGGTGAGAGGGGTGCTCACAGATTGCCTTTGGCAGGGAGCATGGGGTCCCTGGCTTGGCTTGGAGATCGGGCCGGCTCTGCAGTCCACGGGCCGCCCCGTGCAGCGCAGAGGCCGGCGGGAGGAATGACAGGAATGTGCCACGTGGGCCTGGTGACAAGTGCGCCCGGAGCCGGGGCCGGGGGGTGGGTTGAGCTGCGGGGCTGGCACGGGGCAGCCACGGCAGCCGGTGGGACGGGGCCAGCCCCCTGCGTGGCCTGTGGCGCTGCCCCGTCAAAAGGCACATTGTGCATTGTGAGAGGGGCCGAGGCTGCGCTCGGGGCCGCGGGCGCCTCGCTGAGCCCGGGACGGCGGCGGGAGCAACCACCGGCCCGGGGCCGCGGGTGATGGTGGACACATGGGCTGCTGCTGGGGGGCCCCGTGGCACCAGGAGCTGGTGCTGGGCTGCACAGGTAAGTGGCCCCTGTGTCCCCTGTCCCAGCGGGGCTGCAGGGCCCACTGGCCCCTCTGGATGCTTGCTGCTTTGCCAGGGATGCCCCCTGCTTTTGCTGGCAGCTTGCGCGTCCCGATGGATTTATATGTTTGGGGAAGCAGATTGGACAGTTTGGCCGAGGAGGGTGATGCAGAGGGTTGTTGCGTTGTTCCTGCGCTGTGGTTTTCAGGAGTCCCCTTGCTACCCCTGTCCTACTGTCACTGCTGTCGGGAGCACCCTGGGCTCCCGACACTCGCAGAAGCCCCTTGAGTACTGCAAGTGCCCAGAGGCAGCAGGCAGAGGTGACAGTGCCCTGCAAGGCAATTCCCCTGCTGGCACGAAGGCCACCCGCATTATCTAACCATCCCGTGCTAATGAAATGGGGGAGAGAGGCAGCCCAGCGCCCGCAGCTCCAGCTGCATGTCCAACGGGAAAGCGGGTGCTGGCGCCGGTGTCACCCAGCCCAGGGGACCAGCAGCACAGCCCATGGCTCCAGGGACCTGCTGCTTGGCTCTGTGTTGGGGTTGGCCTGGGACAGTTTCCTGACCGGGGTTACAAAATATAGCACCAGGCTGGTAAATGAGTCACTGGCAGCACCAGCCACGACTCCCTGCCAGCAGTTTCAGTTTATCTTTTGAAAAATCTCCCAGTTCCCTTTCCGAGCTTGGCCCAAACACAAATAAATGCCGAAGCGGTGAGTGCCACGAGGATCAAACCCACTCGTCCTCTCAGCTGGGCAGTGGCCTGACGCCTGTCCCCACAACCAGCTCCGTGGGGACCTGGTCACAGCGTGTCCCCCTTGGTCACTCACCACCGCTGTCGTTGGGTCGCACGGAGCCCCCCCGGCCGGGTGCATCCTGCCGGGGTGCCCGAGCGCCTCTGCACAACTCGTGTTCCCCAGGCGAAGAGTGTGACTGCTGCTGCCCCAGCTCGCCCGTGCTCCTCTCCAGGTGGGATCACCTGCAACGCGCCGCAGCCAAGCGCTGGGGAAAATGGTGGCAGGAGAAGACCATGGCATCAGGTACTCGGGGAAGGGAGGACAGCCCGGCCGTGCTCATCCTGCCCACGCAGGGACGGCCGCCTGGGGATAAGCCAAGGCGGGAGGAAAGGAGGGACATGTTAAACCCAACCTAGGTAGGAGCCGGGCTCTCCTCTGCCTCTGGCTCATTTCACTTCCCCGTCTCAGCTTCCCACCTCTTTAGAAGCGGACAGAATACATGGATGAAGTCCTCTATTTGTGTTTAAATCGCCTGTTCAGAAGTGAAATGGAGAGGCTTTTCCTTTAAAGAAAAGCCATTCATTTCATGTACACCCTTGGGCAATTCTTTTCTACTGCTAACTATAAATAAGGTTTATAATTCTCTGTGCAAATCACAATTTATTTCACTGACTAGGAAAGCTGACTAAGTAAAATGAACTTCATAGTTCCAGTCAAAAAGAGTGACTGAAACCACAGGACTTTCCAGCTCCAGATCTTTAGATACAGAGAGGGTTGCCTATTTGATTACTAACAAAAAATATGTTTTTTTATCTAATTATTTCTCCACAAACAACATAGTTGTGAATACACAAGCTGGATTTTTATGCACCACAGCCGTTATTAATATAATTAACAAATAAGGTCTCGCTTATAAATTCTTTTCTGGCAATAGCTGATGGTGTGTGAAGCAGAGAGAAAGTGGCTTGGATTTCAGATCCATGCCAGCACAGCAGTGGAGAAAATCTTATTTCAATCATCTAATTAAAAAGCAAAGCATTTCATAAAGCATTATCCTTGGCTATGCTGCACTGGAGAAGTGTTCTGACTCTGAGATCCCCGCCCCAAATTGTCCCTGTTGTAGAGTCACCTTGCCAACAGATCTCATCCAGGAAGGGCTGTCCCAGAGTAAGAAATGAGTTCTTCACTTCAAGGTTACTCCGGCACTCGGAGAAAGCCAAACATGAAGGTTATTTTGTGGTTAGGACACATTAATCCCAGGGTTGCTCCCACTCTCGAGCAAAATCTTCAGGTGATACCAGATTCACGCAGACCTCCAGAGACATCTGCAATGTGACCCATGAACTTTGCTTTCAGTTCATTTGGTTAGGCAGAACATCCTAGACCTCTGCCATAAAACGTGACCGCAGCTCTTCTGTGTCCCACCTCCCTGATAGGTAATGCCAGAGAGCCAGAGCCAAGGGATCCCGCTCCAGAGGCAGCAGAAGACTTGCCAGACGCCCCCTCAGTGCTGCTGGCTGCCGGGGATGGCTTTCCGCCAGGTGAGACATGGCCTTCAACATCCCACAGTCTATCAGTGGCTGCAGGTATCCAGGACTGGCACCACAGCCGAACACCTTGGCATTCCTTGAGTTTCTCATTGTTATTGTTGGTGTCTGGAGAGAGAGGGTGGTATCTATTACAACGGGAGGGACTGAGTGTAGGGAAGCCTGTGCAATGGCAGAGGCTCTGCATGGAGCTCCTTCTCCCCTTAACCCTTCACGTTTCCTTTTCAAGAGATTTCGCTCTTCTTCTCTGTTGAGAGCCGTTCTTCCCAGTGCCTGAATTCCCAGCTCCAGGAAGCAGTCAGGAAGAAGCTGTGGGCTCTGGAGAATGACGACAAAGAAGTCTGTGCTCTGTTCAAGGTAGGAGCCCCAGGCCCCACCAGATGAACACATACCATTGGAAGGCACCTGGTCCTTATGGGATGTGTGATGGGGTACCAAACTCCACAGAGAAAACACAGTTTGTCCAAGGCCTCTGTAGATGTGTGTCCCTGGATACAGGCACTATGTATACAGGATGGGAACAACAAGGGAAAGAAGAGAGAGGTGGATACAAAGCTGAGTCTTATGCCAGGAACATGACTTTGCACATAGCACTGTGGTGAGCGCTGGATAACAAGCAGCATTGTATAGGGCTAGGTTCATCAAAGCTCTGCAACAGGATTGGGGCCCTGGTGGAATCGCCTGTCTCCTCTGGGAAATCAGCCTAGATGAAGAGAAGATAGGCAAAGTGTGCAGGGATGGCACTACTCCACTTTCTTTGCCCTCCATTGACTGCACCATGGGGAGCTCTCACTGTGGTTACTCCACAAACTGATAAACTCAGCTTGTTGGAGCACATTCCCTTTAAGCCTGGACAATGGGACTAGCTCATATAGCTTTAGCTTGGCATATGCTAATAAAAGTTTCCCTATTCTCATTCCAAGACCTAATATTATTAGCACACTGCTAGGAACTTCTGTCAGACTCCAGGACTTCCCCTTATTGCTGCTTTGTCCTCTTTGTTTAGGAGCTGTCAGCCAGGCTGGTCTGTGTACAAGCACAGGAGGATCGGTTCCTGCTCACTTTCAAAACCCTTGAAGAAATCTGGAAATTTTCCACATATCTGACATTAGGTAGAGTATTCAAAACATGAAACAGGTTGTGGAGGATAAAAAGAGACAGTGTGTGAAGAATTTGAGGAGAAGTTATGTCACACCAAAGACATGATAATACACTCAGGTAGACAGCTTAAAGAGGAAGGAATATGACCAGAAAGACCTTGGTGACCATATAAAGTTTTATGAAGCCATCGTCTGGTTCAGTAAAAAAGGACACAAGAGGGTGTAGTCCCTTTACTGCACGTGATGGGAATGGGAGCAGAATTAGAGGTTGCTGCCTCACAACGTGGTTGCAAATGGGAGATAGTCCAGAGGCGTTCCGGCTGTTCTAGCAAAGGAGGATGCTAACACTGTTTTACCCCTTTGGTCTTTTAGGCTATGTGGCCAGCTGCTTGGAGCAGCTTCTCTTTGACCAGACGTACTGGCTAAATTGTACTCTTATGGAGGACACTGAGATCAAAGTTACTGTAAATGAAGATCACCTGGCCACAATATATCTGGGACTGCTACTCCAGGAAGGTGAGAAGCAGCTCGTGTGTAGGGACTTTCTCATATGCATCTTAGCAGGACTGTGTTGTAGCTCCATTACGGGCTCCATCTTGAACTGATGCAGATGACCTAGGCATGGCTTTTTCTATCTGCAGGTAACTTTTTTTCCAGGGCAGTGCCCACTGTCTGCCAGACAGAGGAGGAACGAGAGGATGGCCTGAAGCTCTACAGTAATGAGCTGATCCATGTGAAGAACATTGGAGAGGAGTCCAAGTGGGAAGGGATGTCCTTATTGACAGGTCAACGAGGCCTAGTGCCTGTGACAGCTCTAGATCCATTATCTCAACCATTTTATCAGTAAGTAGATGTTCTATTACAACCCTCAAGCCAAGATTAATTCCTTATCCTGATGCACCAGCATAACTCAAGGATGAAGAACTGCTCTTCAGTGGGCAAGGACTGCATCGTTTTATGCATACATAGTATATACAGTCACTCAAACCAGATCAGGTTCTGTGCAGGGCTCAGTCAAAGTACTCTGTGTATGATCTAAATCAGCATCATACAGAATGAGATCAAAATAGAGTTATTTGGATTTTTCAGATGAGTGATTGTAGAAAAACAATAGCCCAAGGCTTGCCAAGGTAATGTTAGACAACATGAGGCCTCATGCCAGACACCTGACTGAGACACACGCAGCACATTTTGTATTCGTATGGTGACATTCTGTTCCACAAGATCCATAAGGCTCTGCAGGATGCGGAAGGCACACTCCAGCCTGCAGTCAGGAGGTGCAGACTGCTCTCCGTGTCCAGTAGCAGCACTGGAGTGGCTCTGCTGGCCATGCTCTACATGAGTGTCAGTGCTCACAGGGGACAGAATATTATTCTTGCTCATGTGAGGTCCTCCCTGCTTGGTGGACTGAAGACAGAGGGAAGGACCCTCTGGTGTTCCTCTTGCTACCCTTTGCCTTGCAGGTGGTTCTTGAAGAACCATATTGTGAACTTTGGCATCTCCCAGGAGATAAGTGGGACAACTTCTCAGATAATTGGTGAGTGACATTTCTGTAACATGCCTGCCTTTGCCAGTCAAGGACACAGCTTTTGCGAATCTGGGTTCAGCCACAAATGCAAAGGGCAGATCTACTGTGCCAGCAATGAAACTCCATTGCAAAGTCCTCATGGGAAAATTGTATCTTTGGTCTCTCTTGAATGGGGAATATATATATATATTTTTTAGCAAGGAAGCTTAAAGAGCAAGCCTCGCACACTAAATGCAGTTGTTTTCTTTGTTTCTCAGTCAAAGGCAGGTGCACAGCCAAAGAGGACCACAGAGGAGAAACCTGGGATGAACTGAGTTTCTCCAAGGGAGACAGCATAGAAGTTATCGGCTTCCTTATTCCAGGACTGATGTGGTTTGTGGGAAAATCCCAAAGCAATGGGAATATTGGCTTTGTCCCAACCAGATGCATAAATCCTGAGGCCTGTGAACCTCTGTAAGTTTACTGCTACTTTCTAGATGAACATCTAGACAGTTAGGAGGAGGGGAAGGGTGGACGCTGAGTCCCAACTCAAGCGTATGCAAGAATCCAGGGCAGGCTGGATTGCAAGAACTTCACAGAGAATCCCTTTGAGATTTGCTGAGAACCACAGCCCAGGCTCTTCTGCCAAGAGGTTGCAGGAATCTCTGCCCAGAGAGAGATATCAATTATTACTAAAGATAATTGACTTGTCTCCGGTAGTTCTTAGACAGGAACAAATCTGGCCACGGGCTAGACCTCACTTTAGGTGAAGATAGCCCAGTACAGCCATGCCACTGGTTTCCTCTGTTTCAGCTGGAAATGTTCTTAACTTTGTCATAGGGGAAAGGGCTTGGAATTTCTGAGTGAAGAAGAAAAAGTCTCCCTCCTGCGCGTCCCCTGCAATGGCAATGAGCAGCTCGTCACCACCCTGCTCAGTGACCTGGCACGCACGGACATCACCTCTGTGTACCGGCTCGGTGAGTCTTCCCCTCTCTGAGGTGCCCAGACCCAGTGGTGCTCTTGGAGAACAGCTTTGGGCCCAGATAGCTCCTTGGCCCTGGCTGCTCAGGTGAGAGAACTGCGGTTGGAAGAACTTCTGAGTCCCCACTCTCTTGCTGTTGTCTGGCCCTCATGTGTATATTGAAGAGTATTGCACAGCTATAGTGACCATGATATTGTCTCTGTGCCCAGAGCAGGAGCCAAGAGACCAGGGTTCCTGGGTGCAGTTCTCTGTTTTGCCATATTTGTGGTGTGGCTTTTGGGCTACAGCGAATTACTCTACTTCAATTTTCTGCTTTCTCACTGCCTAGAAGAGCAATGTGGTCATGGAGGGCTGAGCCTTGGGAAGCCATGGGGTTCAGCCATCTTGCAGTGAAGGTACAAGTGCTTCAGTGAAGGTACAAGAAGCCTGAAGGCAGAGCCTGTCAGAAATATGTGTACATCTGAAACCTTTGAATAGGCAAAACAAAGCCCTGAAGTGAGCCAGAGCTGAGAAAACCCTACCCATGAGAAATAAAATCTGCTTGTTCCTGGGCAAATGTAATGTTGCCAGTGCTGAGCCCATGATCATCCAAGAGCTGTTTGCCATGTGCTGACCCCAGAAGGAGGGGTATGCATTGCGTGTGGACCAGAGGGAACCTGTTCTTCCAGACATTGGTCCTGGGTTTAGCAGAGCAGCAGCAGATCTCTGTAAATTTTGTGTGTGGTGTCTGCATGCTAACACTGACCATGGCTTTAGGCTTGTTTTCTGTTTGTATCCTTGTCTATGTAGATGGTTTCGAACCTACAGCCACATTCCCCAAAGTACCACCAGGTGAGTATGTGCAGGGAACAAAATAGGAGGTTCTTATGATGACTTCAAAGAGTGAATTTTGATGTAGAGAAATATCCCACTGTGGTCTACCTGTCCCTTGCAGAGGCTGTTCTCCAGAGTTACAAGGATATCCAGCTGCTCCAGTCTTGGGAAGAAATAAACAGCTTGACAACACCTAGCACTTCTGAGAAGTCTAGTCCAGGGAGTGAATCAGCTCCTATGACGTTGGAAGGTATCTTCCTGGAGAAGTCAGATGATTTTGATGACCCCAAGTTCTTCATCGACCTGAATGTTGGACACGTGGAGGATGCTGATGTCTTTGATCCTATATTGACCTTCCTTAACCAAAGCAGTTATGTGCCCAATTTTCAAAGCTTCTATGATCTCAGTTTTTCCTTTCTTAGCTCCACTTTCTATGGTTTTTCTGATGAAGATGAACTGGTTTTGTACCTTGAGACCTCCAGGAACTGGGCCAAGAGGACTCATTCAGTCTGGGCTCATGTTCGGCTCTGTTTCCTCTTGGGTAAAATCTGCATCAAAAAGGTCAAGTTCTCCCAGGCTCGAGTCTACTTTGAGGAAGCCATGAGCGTCCTGGACATGGGTTTTGGGGATCTACCCCTGCTGGCCGCATTGCATGTGAACCTTGCCTCCATCTACTTGAAACAGAACATGAAGAACAAATTCTCCTCTTTGCTGGGGAAAACAGTGACTTTGCTTGTCTGCTTGCCTGGCCACTCTTTCAGCTCAGAGAATGAGCTGGAGGTCATGAAGTACATCCTCAGAGAAGCCATTGCTGTGGGTAACATTCCCTTGGAGGCCCGGGTCTGCTTCCTTATTGTCAAGCTTTTCTTACAGTTGGGCAAAAATGATGAAGTTCTACCCTTTATCGAGCGCCTTCAATGCCTCGGCACCACCTTACTCAGCCCGGACACCAGTGCTGTGCCACTGGATACCACCCCCATCTTGAGCTACTTGTATGACAAGAAATACCTGCCAAACATCGCACTGGCATCTGCCAGGCTCTTTGTTCCCAGTGGTGTCAAGGGGGCACCAACACCCATTTGGAGAGCTGGCTTCATCCTCCAAAATACATCCAAGCTCCCGGGAATAGAAAGGAGCAGCATCCCAGCAGTGGCCTGCTTCTACCTGAAGCAGGCATTGAAATTCTCCTGTGACAACAGAGCGGTGCCCACCCAGAGGACTCTGTGCGTCATCTTGTCCCGAATGTATCTCCAGCATGGGGTGTTGGATGGGGCGGTTTGTTATGCAGCCACGGCAGTAGCTCTTAGCAGGATGATGAGTGAGGAGGAGGCTTTTGAGTCTTCCCTGTCTTTGGGGTGGATGTATCTCCTGGACAGCCAGCCGGGCCCAGCCACGGAGATCTTGTGGCAGCTCTTACATTCACTGCATGGGACGGACAGTGTGACTCAGGGTGGAGCTGTTCACAATCTGCTGGCCATTGCCCTCAAGGGAGAAGGGCAGGTGCAAAAAGCTGCAGAGAATTACCTCCGGGCCCTACATAAAGCCAAAGAGACTGGGAACAAGAGGAACCAGGCTATCACCTTGGCTAACTTGGGGCAGTTGAGCCTTTCACGTGGGGCAAACCAGCTGTCTGAGATCTACCTGCTCCAGTCTGCTGAGCTCTACGCTGAGCTCCAGGGCACTGAAGACCTGGAGATGGAGCTGGGCCGGGTGCTGCTGTGGCTGGCACAGGCCATGATAAACAGGCAGAGGATAGAAGATGGTAAACTCTGTTATGAACTGGCACTGCTCTTTGCCCTGAAGTGGCATAAAGTGCGGAGTGAGTAGAGCTTTGCTGGTGGGAACCAGGGCAATGTCCACCTCTGTCCCTAACACAGCTCTTTGATCTGTACTTTTCCCTTCCCTGTATCATGCAGGTCAGCTTCACATCACTGAGTCTCTCTGCCATTTCTACAGCCAAGTATCCCCCAATCTCCAGGCCTGTATTACCTACCATGAGCACTGGGTATCTCTGGCACAACAACTCCGGGACAGAGAGATGGAAGGCAATATCCAGCAAGCCCTCAGCCAACTCTATCAGGCTCTGGACACATCCAAGTAAGTCCCGCTCATGGCTTTTTTTCCAATGTAGATGCTCTTAAAGAGGCATCTCTGCTCTCCCAGAGCAGAAACTGTGGCTTTTCCAGAGTGTTTGGAGCAGGGGAATCTACAGAGAAGGTATGGACGTTTTGCGGTAGCTCTAGCTGTGCCTTCTGCATGCTGCTGAAGTTAGTGAAATACTGAGAATGGCCAGGTGTCCCTGTGCAGGGAAGAAGGGAACGGTTTAATCTCAGTCAGAGATCTGGAATAGTTTGGAAAATACCAAGCTATGAGCTGGGATATGACTTGGGTTTGCCCAAACTGTTTTTCTTTTTGGACATTCTGCCTTGATCTGAGGCAACACAGAGACCGAGAATTCATCACTTCCTTTGATGGCTTATTCCAGTGATTAATCAGTGCTCAGTGGTAAAAATAGATTCCTTATCTGTTATTTGAACAAGTCCGGCTTCAACCTCCAGCCACTGAGTCTGCCCTTCCTAGCTCTGATAGAAAATTTTCCCCAGGGATGTATTTAAAGCCCTGTATCAACTCACCTTTCAATCTCCATTTTGACATGTGCAGGTGACTGATTAGATCAGGTAGGGGAGCGAAAGAGACTTGGGTAGGCATCAGACTTCTGTATTTTTTAAAGGCAAGTGTGCCAAATAGTGGAGAGTTAGTTCTCAGGTCCCCAGAAGGACAAACGGGAAGGCGTTGTCATTAATTTGGATGTTAGGTCAGAGGGAAGGAATTTAGGAAGCAGACGCCTGTCGTGTGCACGGTGCTATTTAAGACCACAAAGGACCACATTCGCTGAATTCAAAGGATAGCTGGACCCAGTTGCCAGCAGACAAGACCCTATGCAAACAAACACCCCTTGGGCATTGCCTCTCCTTCTCTTCACAGTTGCTTTCTGGAGGCCGTGTTGGGATAGGTTTGCAGTTGTGATTTCTCTGTAATGCTTTTTTACCTGTTACCATCACAGAGCTTTGAAACAGTCCCTGGATTGCACCAAGCAGAGCCTAAGGATCTTCATTGACCTTGGGGAGACAGTCAAAGCAGCAGAGGCCTGGCTGCAGGCAGGCAAGCTCTACTATCTCATGCAGGAAGACGAGTTGGTGGAAATGTACTTTCAGGTATGAAGGAGGTGGCTGCCCTGGTCCCTTTTCTTATCCTGGCTAGCAGCATTCCCAACACAAAGAGTTGTGGGTTGGTAGGAGACATTTTGGAATGGGAATACTGGAAGGGGAAAACAAATACACTCATGAGCAGTGGATACTTACTACTAGGAGGAAAATGTGTATTTTTTGTCCGGAAAGTGACACCAGGGCCGCTAGAATGAAAATACCTATTCTTAACAGATATTAATGGACCTGCCCTCACTCCTGCCAGCCATTTCTCTCTCTAGGCTCCCTGTTCTCCTTGTTAATATTCATGCTGGCTCCATCACACCATATTGAAAGCCCAGGGCCAGGGCAGGTGCCGGCTGCATTGTCCCAGTTCAAGTCTCGATGCCTCTGGGTATCCCCGTTGATCAGTCCAGCACACTGACCCAGCACAGTGATGTGTTGTTCTCGGGCTCCTAACTCCATCCTTGCACTCAGCACTTCCAATGCATCATGACAACATGTATACATGCTGTTTGGAGCACTGAGACTCACATCTATGATTTAGCACTCTGTTTTGAGACAAATTTTCCAAATCTCACTACAGTTTCTTTTCCTTCCAGGCAGCTATTCAGACTGCTGTGAAATCTGGGGACTTCTCCTTGGCCATGGACCTTTATGAAAAGGCAGGCGACACCTTTTTTAATGGCAGCCGAAACAGAGATCGAGCAGTGGAGTATTATAGGGTATGGAGCCCTCTGAGCGTTTCTGTCGCTGCATTTCCACTAGGTGACAGCCATGGAGAGCTCTCCCGCAGGGCTGGCTGCAAAACCAGGTTGAAAGGATGGGGGTGCAGAGAAGTGGGGTAATTCTGCGTGTGCCAGAGCGGGAGCATTGCCGTGCATGGAGCAACGGGGAAGCCTGGAGCAAGGGCACATCTTGCAATAGCTTCAGCTATCCCCAAGGTTCATTTGAGAGTAGCGGGAGGGTTTCTGAGCAAGACTGCCGTTGTACTCTCCTTTACAGCCTCTGACCAGGGTGTGAGGATTTGAGCAGAGGCTAATGAGTGAGGTCTGAGTGAAGGAACAGTTACGGCCCAAGAAGCTGCTGATAGGAAATGCTGTGGACGAAGATGTCTTAAAAACTTCTGCATATCTGTTTCTTCCTTCCAATGTAGACCCTCAGCTGGGACAGGCTGGCAGCAGTGAGTACTGCAGTTTCTACCCAGTTTCACTGTTTTCTCTCTTCAGGGAGGTGCTGTGCCCTTGGCCAGGAAACTGAAGGCCATTAAGACAGAGCTACGGCTCTTCAACAAGCTAGCAGAGCTGCAGATTGGGCTGCAGGGCTACGAGAAGGCACTGGAGTTTGCCACACTGGCAGCCAGGCTGAGCACCAGGGTGGGTGAGTGATGCAAACTTATGGGGTACAGGTGGTTCCCAGGGAAGGAGATGCCTTTCCAGATGAGAACAGCATGAAAGGAGGATATTTCATAAGATGTCTGGGCCTATTCTTATCCTAAAGAGTAACATATTTTTTAAAGCCACTTCCCTTTCCAAGCTGCGTGATAGCCACGTGGAAGCGCTCTGCTGTGGTGGGACTGGGCTGAGTGGATGGGGCTGGACTGAGCAGAGGGTTGTTGCTACACCAGAGCACAGGAAATATGCTGAAGGCACAGAACACAACTGTTCCTCCCTTCATTTGCTCTTCTGATAAACGTATGCCTTCCTACTACAGGAATAGTTAGAACACGCAATATAATAGGCAAAATACCAGCATGAATGTGTGACATGGAGCCAGTGCTGTAATGGCCTTTCCAGCACTTGATCACATGATATTCCCTGGGCAACCTGTCCTGCCCTGATGTCAGCAACCCTACCCATGGTTCTGTCTTCTCTGGGCCATCTTTAAGCTTGCTGACTCTTTAGAAAGACATCTGCACACCTAGGCTGTTGAAAAATGCATCCCCAAATGGCTCAGAGTGCAGGGCTGGGAATGACTCCGGACCAGGCTGCAGGATGACTCTATCAGCAACTCTTTTTCCAGGAGATCAACTGCAAGAGCTGGTTGCCTTCCATCGCTTGGCTACAGTCTACTATTTTCTGCAGATGTATGAGATGGCTGAAGATTGCTACCTGAAGACCCTGGCCTTGCATTCTCCCTTGCTGCAGTGCACTGGAGAGGCCCTGTACTACTCCAAGGTGTACTGCCACCTTGGCAACCTGACCCTGCACAAACTGAAGGTAGGAAACCCCTTTCCAGGGTGCTGTGTTGAACATACTGGTCTTGACAGAGAGCTGAAGGCAAAACATTATTTTTGCTGACAGAGCAGCCTCCCATGTAGATGGTTGCATCCTATAACCCTTTGACCTTCAACAGCTTTAAAATAAATATGCACAATGCTGGCACACCAGGTTTTGAGAGGGGGGAAGGCAGTTTGGAAAGCAGTGCTGGCATTTAGCTATGACAATAAAGAGCCCATTTCTATTAAGTGTCACAGGGTTCTGCCTGGAACCACTGGGCTCTGCTCCAGATCCCTCGCACTGTGTGACCTTCATTTAAACCACTTCCTAACGCTTGTCCCTGTCCCTTATGGTTAGGATGAACAGGATGCAGCAGGCTACTTCCTCTTGGCCCTTGCTGCAGCAACTGAGACAGGAGACCAGGAGCTGCAAGGCAACATCCATGCCAAGCTGGGTCACATCTACAGCGCTGCTCTCTGTCACGCGGACACACCGGGATGTACCATGTATCGGGCCAGGTGGCTGAGCGAAGGAGGACACGTCGTCTGACCCACCTCCAAGGCGGACTCGAGTGCAGCCAGCAAAGGCAACTTTCTCCTCCTTGCTGGCACAGGCCCATGCACTTTCCTGAACAAGGGGCCTACAGAAGGTCCTCAGCAGCATCCTGAGAAGGCTGGCGGTGTTTTATCTTCTCCTCTCTGACAGATGTGGGACCAAGAGCTTGGCACACTGTCCTCCTAGCTTCCTGCAAGCCAGAGCTGTGACTCCAGATGTCCATCCACGGCAGCAACCTGCACAGAGAGGACAATGTGGGGTACTACCATGGAGCAGGGCAGGAGGGGGACTCTTGTCACCAGCCTGGACCAGGACTCGGGAGCAGAAGTTTAATGGAGTGGAGCTGAGCACTAGATGGCACTGCAGGAATGTGGCTGCCTGCCTGGGACAGCAGGACAGGGACAAGTGCCACCCTGTGCCAGCATCTTGTCCTGCCTCTACCCACTGCCTACTGGGGCCAATAGGGCAGCATAGCTGGCAAGGGAAGACCTCCAACCCAAAATGTATTTTAATTTAAATAGCAATTATTTATTTTTATATTTGTTTTCTGTCCTTTCTGCCTAGAGAAGGCCTGCGACCCGCACTTCTGCAGAGCCACTAGTCTATTCCAAGTACTGCTTTATCAAAAGCACCACCAGAACTGCTGCTCGAGAGAGGCAGAAGTAGGAAAGTGAAGCAAATGAGCACGTTCGGACAAGTCTTGCCTGGGTATCGGATCCTGTATGCAGGCGGTAGACTGCTCAGCAGGGCAGGAGAACCCACCAGCGCCAAAGGTGGGGACAGAACAGGGTGAGCTTGGGTCCCCCACAGCGACAGGCCCTTAGAACACGTAAGAGAGCATAGAACATCTGCAAGGGTCATCCATGGTGCCAGGCTTCTTGTCCCGGCAGTGGACAGAACTGGGTGCACTGGGAAGAGTGAGAACAAGCCAAGAATAAAAAAAAAAATCTGGCTGTCTCTTTACAGAGAATGTTTGCTGAGTTTGGTAGGACTCACCGGATTTCCATTGTGGGCAGGCTCTCCATGTGACTTCCAGCTCCCATGGTGTGAGCGCTCCATGGTGCCTGTACAGGAAAAGAGAAGGACCTTTTCTGAGGTCTCCCTTTGCTGTCACATCCCACCCAAGCCACCTCGTCTCCTGGCTGCACAGTGCAGTGTGGTTATCTGCAGCCAGGAGGCTGGAGGAGCACTGAGGAAGCTGGTGCCAAATGATCTGCAGCCATTTTCACCACCAGAGAGCAATAAACACCAAGAGTTGCAGGCTATTCCCATTTCCTTCTAGTAACAACCCTTGGTTTTCAGTCTGGACTCGTGCAGAGTGAGGAACAGGTTCATCTGTAACAGACTTTTTGCTCAGAGAACCAGAGAGCTTGACACCCAGTGTGGCCTCATAGAGAGACCCTGCAATTCCTTTCATCTCATGTATATGGTGCTTTGCTTATAAATGTTAAAGACAGGACATGTATTTCCTCAGTTCTCTTTTGCAAGCGTTGAGTCCGTCTAGCTCTCCCAGTCCTTCCAAGACTTCCATGATCTGGGATAAAAAATGCTTACTGCTTGCTTACCAAGCATGCCTGCAGCGCTGCTGGAGGGACTGCTGCCCTGCACCCAGAGGATGTAAATCTTTGTCCTGTTTGAAACACAGCAAGCTATCCAAGAAAACTCTCTGCTTTGGACTCAGGGACAATTCTGGTTTCTCCTTCTGAACGAAGGCAGCCTTGGCCAGGTGAATATCTAAAGAAACGAGTGTAGGAAAGGGTGCTGTCACCCGGCTTCCCTACCGAACACCCAACCCATCTCCCCCAGCAGCTGGTGTTTATTTCTGTGGAGTCACAGGGACTGCAGGAGCTCTGGGGCAGCATCACTCGTGCAGCAGAGAAGTCCATCCTTCTGATTTGCTCCTCATCCAAGGCCTGAAGTCACCACAAGGCTGCTGCCTGGGCCCCAGAAGAACGCGCTTGGCCTTCTCAGATTGTGTGGGTGTTTTAGGAGTTTGCAGTGATTGATTCTGCGCTGCTGCCCAGGCTCTGCAGCCTGGGGTCTGGCTGTGTGTGGCCATGCCCATATCTCCAGGCAGAATCCCTAGGCCCACACTGGTGGCCGCTGGCTTTTCTCAAAATTAAGCCCAGTGGATGATGAATCACGCTGAGAACATTCCCACTAAAATATCCCTTCCAGAGCCAAAATCTGAGACATTTTTGCCTAACACCAGTAAGAAAAAATGGGCTTTGTTTAAACGCAGAGGGTCAATGTGTCTCAGATGGACTAAATCAGCTAAGCTCCATGAAGTCAAACAGAGATGTTCTGATTTGCAGGGATTGTAGATCCGGCCCATAGCTTTTAACTAAAGTGTCCTCTTTAAATCACAGCAAACAACTTGTGATTCCAGGGGGCAGGGGGAGAGGACTCACTTCTTGGGAACATCCCATATAATATAATTTCCCTTATGTCTTGTCCACTCCCTCCCTCCCACATGCTCTGACAGTGCTGGGCTGTTTTCCTAGGGTGGATGAGAGATCAGGGTGGCCAGGGATAATAAACACCATAACACTACTTGGAAATAAAGTGAGGCTTGGAGTGGACAGTCATGCGTACCAGCTCACAGGCCTTCGCCCAAGGGAGGGTGAGGATGCAGCATTCCTTCAGCCATTGGCACAGCTCTGTGAGCAAAGACAAACCGACTGGGCCAGAGGAAAGACAAGGTCACTATCAACAGGACAGGGGATCAGGTCCTGGGACTGCCAGGTGCCCTTCAGTTGGATCCACTTCTGGAATATCCCTTTGCACAGTTATTCAAAGTCAGTGGACTTTGAGGAGGAATCTTCTTCCATGTTATCTTTCCAGCTTCCCTGCAGGGGCGGCACCTTCCTGGATGTTAGGGCCACCTCCTGCAAACTTATACTACAGCAGGCATTGGTCACCAGCACCCAGCTCACTCTCTCCAGCACAAATTCCAGTCCAGACAGAATTAAAAACAGGGGAAAGGGGAAGAAAGGGGAAGGGTGGATCAAGTCTCTTTTTATCACAGGTGTTATCTTAATCTAAGCTTGTGATTTCATTTTGAACCACATGTGACTGCCTGCTCCATGGAGTCCCAGGAGCTACCCTTCCTTCAGCCTGCAGCCAACGGAGCTGGAAATAGCACCAGAGGGGACCTTGTGCAGCACAACGTGCCTCCGTGCCACAGCTATAAGCACCTTCCCACGACTTTCAAAAGGTGCAGGGTGCCGGATGCACCTCCTTGTCCTAGCTCCAGCGCTTGCACGTTCCAGGGTCTGGGCCTGCTGCCGACCTGGCTTGCTCTCATCTTTCACCAGCACAAGCTTCCAGACATTAGCGGCATCGGGCTTGATGTACACCCACGTAAGAGCCAGGGCTGGTGCTCTGACCCTGTATTTGTTTAACGCCTCAGGGGACCATTTAAGGTCTGGAATAAAGAGGGACTGGATATTTTTTAAAATGCATGCTCATGCTTGGACAGTGAAAATATCACAGGAATGATTCCTGGGTCATCTTAGCTCTAGTTTTACCTTTCCAAAGCATTAGGAAAAAAAAAGGGGGGGAAGTGCTTTTTTTTTTCCCCCTCAAAAGTGTGAGGTAGCTAGATTTGTTTGGATTTACATGGAAACTACTGTTTCCTGCTGAAATGAATCATACAACAATAGTAATTATTCTGAGCAAACATCCTTTCTTCATTGTGCAGCATTGCAAATCTACCTTGGGCTGTGCTGGTTGGTGGCTGCTGGATGCAGAGAATTTCCTGTTTATACCATATAGTTTAGACCTAGTCATTTGGACACTCTCTGCATCAGATCATCAATGGTTAAATGAGACACAGAAAACCTTCTTTTTGCATCTCTGATGAAAAAGCAGAAAGTTCTCACCGCTCAAGAGGGAAATTTGAATTTCAGCTGTGGGCTGCACAAACCCAGGGTGTGGGTTGAAGCCATTCCATCCATCCAAGGGTGCAACACCTTGACCTCTCCTTAACAACAGGAATAAGCTACAGTAAGCACAGTTGCAACTTCCACCCTCAGGAGCGCTTTGCACTCATCAAGACTGAGCTGAAGATCAACACTGGATGCTGCACTGGGCACTGCCAGGGAGAACAGGAGAGGACCAAGTATATTGGTAAACATGGTGCAGAAGACATTAAGATATTAAGATATAGCTGGCTGAAGCTGAGGCCCTAGAGTAGCATTCCAAGAGCAGGAGGCTGTTGCTGCTGCGTGCTCCTGCCTACATCCCACCCCAGTTCCACCAGCAAACGTGCTCGTGCGTGCCAAGGTGCACAGAGGGATCCCAGCCAACTGCTTTCCTCAAAGCTGTCCCAGTTCTTGCATGACATCCCAGCTAACATACCTTGTCACTGAGAGGGAAGCAGGCAGGAAACCTGGGAATAAGAGTCTCCACTGCAGTGGCTTAGGCAAGCATAGGAAACTGCACAAGCACCAACAATTCCTGTCATACTACTTAATAATGTGGACAGGAAGAAAGAGACTCGGTGCTCAGATCTTCCCAGAGGAGTGCAGGAGGATGAGGAGTGTGAAGGTCATGTGCTCCCGGTGCCAGCCCCAGGCGCTGGATGCTGACAGCAGCAGCAGGCACTGCTTGGCATTGGCAGCACTGCTATCGGGCGGTTTGGAACAAGTACCCAAGTCTAATCATGTTTTGCAGATCCCCATTGCCTGGAGGTCCTGCATTGGACATGGGAATTAACTCTCCGCTGTTTGATACATTTGCCTTTAAAAAAAAAATACAGAGGGTCTGTGGTCTACCCAAGGTGCTCCAAGGAACATGTGGGAAGGGAGATGAGGTGAGACTGGCAGATTAGAACCACAAGGACTATGGAAGAGGGAGAAAATAGCAAAGAGAAATGCACCTTTTCTGAGGGCTGAGTAGCTGCCAAGCCCGCAGCACCAGCCAGCCCGACAAGGGTGCGTATGTGGATGGGGTGTGTGCAAGAGAGTGCTCAGGAATAATTAACAGCTCATTAATATTTCCTGCTCTCTGGGCTAAAGGCCATTGCCCGGAGCAGCATCGCGGACACGGCTCAGCTCTCACAGGCATCCTGAACCAGCCGCCCTGCCAAATCACAGCTGCCATTCCTATGTGATTGAGGTAAACAAGCCCTTTCCTTTCCCTCGCCTTAAACAGGGGTGAGAGGCCTTGGCAGAAGCAAAAATAAATATGAACTACGATCAGGACAAAGGTGACTCCCAGGAGCAGATGCTATTGTAAACAGTGCCTTCACTCACCCTCTCCATGCTATCCTGGAGCTTCCCTCCAGCCCTTGACAGACCAGCTATTCTCCCTGGACGTGTCTTCACTGCCTTGATTTGAGTGTCCTTTTCAAATAAGCCACAGCTGGACACATGTCCAGGATAATGTTGTGCAATATCTTAGTGAGAGGAATGGGATGAAGGTGGAGAAATGGAGCTGGAGCAGCTTTTCACTCCCATGTGCTGGGGATGATTTGGAGTATTGCTCTGGCTTTCATTCATGTATTACCACAGCACTTCTTGGACACTCCTCTCCCACCCCTTGCTTGAGAGCAAAGCTCATCTCTCTATATCTCTGCTCTGAAAGAGCAGACACACTCTGGGTAACTGTTTACTTATTGCTTCTCATAACTAGACAGCAATAAATGATAACCTTTACCAGATTCTGACACCAGGATTGTGTCAACACTTAAATACCCTTCTGGAGCTCAAAACCAAACTGATCTGGGCCTGCTCAAGGATTTGCTCTGCTTCCACCAAGCCGATGGCCCAACACTTAGATCCTTGTCCCTGGAAAGAGGCTGGCGATCACCACATGGCAGGAGACCCCTGTGGCATCTTTTAAAATCCCAAATCTTTTGTCGTTACTTATTTTTTTTCCCCCTCACTTTAATTCTCAAACTTTTCATTCTAGGTTCTGCAGACCACCAGCACTTATTCTGCTCTTGGCCCCATATCTCCTGGTTTAGCTAGAGCTGTCTTTTAGCATGACATTCCATCCTTTAGTCCTGAGTTTAAAAGCCTGCAGGTAATAGTGAATCACTCCATCTCTGTTCTATGGTTTAATTGCTTAGGCCGATTCCTAATCTGAATTTGCCTAATTTCAGTTTCCAGGCCATGGATCTTCTGTTTTCTGTTACTCATCTAAAGACCTTTTTATCATCGCAAAGCTTTTCCCAAGCTGGTATTTACAGTCTGTAATCAAGTTACCCTTCTCTCAAAGAAAATAGATTAAGTTTCTTTAATCTGTTACCACAAGCCCTGCTTGTCAGATCCTTTTTATTTCCTTGTGCATGCAGTCTATCTCTTCAAGAGTTGTAAGTGTCACATATGTCTAGGGAACGTTTTAAAGAGAGGAGAGAGGACTTCTATCCAAAATTGGCTGAATTCTGCAGTTCAGTTTGGCTTCACACTTGCTGGTTTTGATACTGTTCCCATACGAGAAATGTGTTTAATGTTCAGTTCCACAGACTAATAAACATGACCCTTTTCTGGCTGCCTGTACTTAGGCAAGATGATGTGTTTACAGAGCAAGACTCAGTCCCTGTCCTGAAGTTTTTACAATGTACTGTCAGACACGAGACAACAAGCAAAGCCATTCGCAAGGGCAGATTAGAAAGGAGTGGAGGAATCACAGGAGGGACCTCTGGATACAAACACCTGCTTTGTGCTTATAAAGCCAGTTAAAGTCACACCCTGTTTTTAGAAGAACAGAAATGAGTATGCACACAGGGGAAGCGTTAGCCACAGACATACCGAGATAGCCAAAGAGCAACATAACTGGACAAAACAGGATCTGAGGGTTTGAGAACCTATGCATTGTACCTTAGAGACATGCTAGCAGCCCTAAGGGATCCCAGCTGTGCTCAAGGTGCTTGCCCTCTCTCATCTCTGCCAGCCCCACCTGGACCTCTCCAACTCCCCAGGGTCTCCAGAAGCGTCAAGGACCTGTGCATTGCTTGCTGGACCATGCTCTGGTCAGGATCTGCAGATAAGACCCAGGCAAAGCCAGGGGCTGCCCACACACCTTGAATATTCCCTATTTTTCTGTCATCTTCTGGAGTTTGTTAAGGGAACAGGGAACATGGCACAGCACAGGACCTGGTAGAGTCGAAGGCAGCCTGGAGGAGGATCTGCTCCTGACTGTTCTGCTCAGATGTGTGTGCCAATAAACGACATTTCAGTCCAGCTGCCAAAACGGCGGGTAAATAAGAGCCTTAGTTGAAAAGAAATTGGCAGGGTTTGTGTTCCCTCCCTTAACATAAAAACCTAGAGAATTTCCACTCTGCTTCACTAGAAATATTGCAGCCTTAGGAGGGACAGGGACAAGCAGGAGAGCAGGGTCAGGGAGGGCTCCAGAAGCAACAAGAGCAAGACTGGAACATTGGCTTAATTAGTTCATCAGTGAAATGGAAATACTTCAGACAGGCAGCCCCTGGGATAACCCTCTTCTCAGTTTGTTCTCTTCCTTTGGATCAATATAGAAAGCTTTGCCCTTACAAGGCTGTTGTGCAGCCTCTGCATTTTAGGGTCATTACAAGCTTGCATGGAAAAGCCAAGCCTGGCACCCAGAGGATGCCCAGGTCTGGGTGACAGCATCAAACACTCCAATGGTGCCTGAAAGAAAGAAAAATACAAGCCTGGCCAGGCAGGCAGAAAGGCTGCACATGGACAGACAGAAAGGGGTTACTATGACAGAGAGCACCCGCTGCTCCGAGGACGTCCATACTAGGCCATTCTGGACCTTTTCCAAGTCAGAAGTTGTGGAAATCACCTCCATTCACTGGAGTCAGAACTACTTTCATGCAGGGATACACGAGATGAACTTTGGCAGTTTAGTTATAGTAACACAGTAATTGCATGTTTACAAAAATTACCAAAGAAAATAAACACTGAGGTTCAGTAACTGCCCGGGAGACAGGGATAGATTTCCTACTCATCATCCAGTCTTTAATTGCTCTTCTGCATTGTTGTATTTAATTTCCTAGACAAAAGACAATGAAAACCAAAGAGCCATTACATACCTATGACTGAATTTATAGGTAATTGCCTTATTAGCTCAAAACCTAGATGATTCCAGGAGTTATCACAGCACATATCCTCAAGGTCCAAGTGACCATATTGGCTCTACAGCAGTCTTAAAATAATCTCTCAGACTCCTGGAGCACTGAGCATTTTTTTTTCCCACCCCTCCTATTGCTATCCTCATGTGTGGGTGTTTGGGGAATACAGGAATTCTTGCTAAGCACCCATGTGGTTAAAGTGGACCCCACAGTCTCTTGAGAGGCATTGGTTATACACATGAACACATTCCCCAACCATTAACATGAGGAAGGACTCACACTGGGTTTTGTGTCAGGGTAACCAAGACTAAAGACTTCTCTTTATCAGTGGACCTACGCTTGGCCAAAAGGGAGTTCTGCGACTCCGGGACGTAGCCCGGGCTGACCCAGCGCTTGCCCGTGTGATGGAGCTCACCCAAGGCACAGCCCCCAGGAATCTCTGCCTCTCCAGAGGACAAATCCAGCCTGAAGGCCTTTAGACAAACAGTCAGGGCACATCTGCAAGCCACTGAGTTTGAAAAGTCGTTGATCCCTGAAGAGTGTTAACAGGAGACAGGAGATAAAGGGATCATCCATCTGATTTTGCTGCTTCCAGCAGGCAGCTGGTGCTACCGCTTGCTGTTTGGAAGTTGACGAGTGAAATCCATCACTGAGAAACTTGGGTTTGCTCTCACTATAAAACTACCAGGATGCCTGCTGCTCATGCCTAGGTCATTTCCTCTTCTATATAAATATACTTTTAATTATTATCAACAACTTGTTTGCAGTCTAAATTTATCATCTTGTTGCATCTTCTGATCCCTAAAGCTTTGCATTCCTCCAGCTACTGGCATAAGCACCCTTGCACAGCCAGGAGTCCTTGTCCTGAATACACCCATGCCCTGGCTGCAGATGCATTTACCCTTTGTGGCCTGTTGCCAGTGGGACCTGCACCCTATGAGCCTGATAGGGCACATGGAGAGCTCTCCTTTTAGGGGTCACTGCATCTACATCCTTGCAGGGTGAATCCCTGCACCAATCCTCTCTAGAAACTGGCTTCTTACTCTATGGCATGTTTTTCCCCCTCAAAGCCCCAGGGACTGAGAATAATTCAAGCTTGCCTTCCTGTGACTCTCCACACTCTTTAATGCTGTGGATCCATTAGTTGAGCTGATCTCAATCACTAAGGCATTAATCCTGCAAGGTTCCTGGCAGCAGTGTGTGCCATGCAAATCTTCCTACAGCATGAAAGAGACCTTGACAGGAAGGATTAAGGTTATGCTTTGTCTGAGACTGGTTGCTGGGGCTGCTGCCCCCTTCCTAGGGCATTTCTGGAGCTGGAGTGCTCACCCTGAGGGTAGTGCTAAGTATTCTCCTCTGGACTTGCTCGCTCTGCTGGTGGCCCACACTATCAATTTCTAAAACCCCTCTGCTGGTTATTTAGCTTTGAAATTGAGCAATGCTCTTGGGAGCTAAGGGATAGCTCTAAATTTTAGGAAGCATATTGTACCTGGCTAATTTTATGGTCTGCATTGGCTTTTATCTGGGCTTGCTATTAATTTAAGAGCAAATCTCTCTGTTTGTCAGTTTTGATTCCTAGGGTACCATATAATTTCATTTGAAAATTGATTTGTGCTTTCTGATACTTCAGAAAGTCCATTTGGTATAAACACAGCTCTTCATTTCTGCGTGAGGATGTGGACAACAAACAGAGCCTGAACATAAAAAGAGATACTTATTTAACCAGAAAGGGGGAGGAAAAGGGAGAAGAAAAGCAGTCAGCTGTGCCAACACACCACCACCTTCCTAGGAAGGACCAGAAGAGCAGCAGCTTTGCAGGCTTTTAGCCATCAGGATCTTTTCACATAGGTGCCTTTATCTTTGGCACCCTCTGACTAGGAGGGCATGAATTCCTGCTGGCTGCTAAGGACGTTGGCATACGGGAGGCAACGTGCAGCCTGCACCAATATCTGCAGGCAGAGCAGCAGCACAAATGAGTGCCAAGGAGCAGGAGCAAATGGGCTCATGGCTACAACCACTTCGGTGGAGAGACCCAGGGCTGCCTGGTACAGGATGACTGTGCACAGAATAAAGCAAAGCTGCAGAACACCTAACTATGGGTAGAGGAAACCACCTCTACAAAACTACTTTAAGGTGCTCTATGGACTGACCTCTTTCATTTGTCTGTAAATTAAGTCTTTAAGACTTCACTCAGTAATCAGCAAAATGCAGCTTATAAACATTCTCTTTTTGCTACCTTTTTATTCTGTAACCTCAAACTGGTGTAGATATATGCTTTGATTACAGCTTAGGACAGAAAGTGAATACAGTAGGTTTCATTTTCTCCTCTTTTCTCTTTTTTTCCCCCCAGTTAATGAAGCTTACTTGTATGATTGCAGACTGTGAGACTGGAGAACAGCAAAAGTCTCATTTCAAATAACTCACAATTATCATTTAGACTGTTGTTAGCTTTTCTGCTCCCAGGTCAATACTGCTCTTAACTATTTCAGATTGGAAGAAAAGCATCAAAATATGTCACTGTTTCTACTCTTTCACATGAGATGCATCTTGTTCCAAGATACCAATTATTTTTATGTTAATGGTTTGCTCCAACAGCGGTGATCTTTTCTTTCTGGATGACTTCTACAAAAACAGAAACACTGTAAAGTGCTAGATAAATTAAAGCTTGACTTCTCATAACATGTTTGTTAATTCAGGGGATAAAGTTTTTGGAAAAGTATGCATAAAGCATTCCAAATACAGTGTGAAAAGTGAGGCCGCTTCAGCCCTCAGAAATAAAACACCACATTTTTTCCCCTTCTGCACACATCCATCTTCACTTCCAGCTGCAGGCACTGACAGCAGCTGCCTGTGTGGGAGAACGAGATTGCCAAGACTGCATCAAGTTAATGATGCAGAGCAAGACTTTTTTATTTTACTCTTTTTAGCAGACAAATTTCCCCCCCAAAAAATCTCTAAAGGGGGAGAGAGAAGGAACTGTGCAGAGAAATAGAAATCAAAGAATCCACAGAGGAGAATTGGGGAAAGAAATCATCTGCTCCAGCCCCACATGCCAGGGGGGCTGCAAGGCAGCTCCTTGGCCATGCACAGCATTTAGGAGGGAAGATGTGGGGTTCTGCTCCAGTCTGCTCTAGACCAGCAGCTCTTAACCTGGCGACTGCCCCACAGATACGGGTGATGGCAGGAACAGGCTTTTTCAGGTTGTGGTTGCCACGGCTGCATCAATATTCATCTCTTTGTAAACATAACCTGCCCTCGCTGCTTGGAGTCACTTCAGATTATTCCTATTGATTCAGCACTGTTAATGATTAAATACAATGTTCTTCAAAGCTTGCGTTCAACAGGAAAGCTTGATTGGATTTACCACAGCTTTGAGGCTGGGCAGAGTGTTTTGAGTTAAGCTGTTTTTGTTTTATTTTTGCCTTTTGGAACATTTGGTCATTTTGCAAGTCAAGAATTACCTTTTAATAAGATCTTTCCATCTCTGAAAGAAGAATGTCCTCCTGCTTAATGAGACTATTAATACACTGTACACCTCGCTGCTGTCCCTGCACCCCTGTCTCCCCACTACCGTCACGGGGATGGCAAGGATGGCTCATGCTTTCTTTTCTGCAAAGAGACTTGATTTTTGGACACTCTTTTCTTCCAAGGTAAGAATGGCAAAGACTGAAAATGATGGCTGCTTCTAAGAGATGGAAGCTATAGAGATGATATTGAAATGAAAATGGCCAGAGAAGCTGACACAGATATCAAGAGGCTTCTTGAAATGTCTGCATCTCCTAATGCTGTTTTTGGAGACTAAACTTCAAGGTGAAAGAAAAAACTTGCTGCCATAGAAAAGGAGACTTTCTGATATTGCCATGCATTTTGTTGGGTTGCATTCTCAATTCTTCAGGTCTTCAGCAAGAAGCATTTCTGTTTTCAGAAAATCCAGGAAAAAAAGCACCAATCTGATAGAGCACCAAAAGCCTTGAAGCAGCAGAGACAAGACAGGCTGCAACTCAGCAAGACTGAGATTCAATCCACCTCAAGGAGCAAGAGACCCCAACATTTCCTGGGGAGCCCCCTGGTCAGCAGGAATTCACAGTTCAATTGCACTGCAGGGAGGCTCTGCTGGTGTTTCCCCTAGTCACAAGCTAGTCCCAGCCCAACACTGCATGCATTAGTAGCAAAATGTCTCCTGCATAATCACAGCTGTGCATGTGATTCTGCTGCCAAACCTCCTCACCAAGAGGGTAGAGAAATAAAAGTACCCCAAAGGTCTGAGGTTACATCTGTTTAGACTCAATGGGATGAAATCCATTTCAGGATCTGTAATGACCCTCATCCAGCAGTGTCACACTGGAGCCAGCACATTAGGGACACCTGTCAGGGCTAATTTGGGAAACAGACCTCCTGCCTGGTGCCCTCCTCTACTTTGCACCAAGCTCACATCACACCAAATGAAGCCTGCAGGGCATGGGGAGAGGTTTTTAATGGAAAGACTGGATAAGAAACTGGCTTTCTGAGTCACTTTGTCACATACAGCTCTGCGGTTTTATATTTGTATCCTCTGCCTAACTTCTACCAGCAGACTTTGGAAAGCTCCAAATGTAAAGTTGGTTCCACATTCCCAACACCACAAAGTGGTTAAGGTTTCTCCTAGAGAGCTGCCTTGCCAACTAAACTGTTACCTTCTCCTTGTGCAAGGCAGGTCAGGAGAAGGAAAACGAGGGTTCTGTGCCTAAGCATGAAGGGGGGAGACTTCCCCTTCAAGCAATGAAGCAGAGGGTGTGCTGATTAAAGAGAAGCAGGCAGAAATGTTTGGCTTCTGACCCGCCAAAGTGCAAATGCTTCCAGTTGTAGACATGGGTCCCAATCTCATGTCTCCCACCAGCCTCAGGTGGAAATCCCTGAGACCACAGCCTTAATTCCCAGGTGGGTCTAGCCAGGCTCTCCCATTACACCTGACCTCAGCACAGCACTTGAATCTTCACAGCTTGTTTCCTGGTTTGGCTTTGCTCCTCTGGGAGAGATATCACTAGGGCTACTTGACCCTTCCTCTTTTTCTCTACCACTACAGGTTAACCTAATTTTTGATCCAGGATCACTTGGGGAAAGGCACATAGTAGAGGGACAGAATGCATTTTAAAGACAAGGGATTGAAGACAAACATCCTCTGTGCAAAAGCAAGAGGAATCCTACTAGCTCAAAGATCCTGCTGTGATTTGCATGGGATATGAACCCATGGGGAAAGAAGCTAGGTGTGCAATTTCTCTTCCAATGACTGGATCAGGCAGCCAATAACACACTTTTCAAGATTACATAGCAGTTAATTCAACTTAACAGCAGAGCCTCCTTTTTGTGACTGTGCCATTAATTCCTCCAAGGCTTCATCAGACTCCAGCCATCTCCTCAGAGTTACTGTTTCCCAGCACAGGGGAAACCAGCACCATGCAGCCAGCTCTTGGGGCAGCAGGTTATGAAGGCAAGCTCCCCCCCATCCCTTTGCAAAGCCAGAGGCAAGATATTTCTCTCTCACTAGCTTTAAAACTAAAAGGAAAAAAAGTGAGAAAAGGCAGATGAAGGAGTTTGTGCTTGATTTCCAAGAAGATTCACCAGCAAGACTAACCCCACTAGCTGAACGTGGTCATCAGTGCCACAGGAGCTAACACACCTTGAGCGGTGGCTGCTATCCTCCTTCATCCTCAGCACTGCTCAGATGCTGCCCAGAATTGGAGTTTTTGCTCCCTTGGCAGCCCTGCTGCAGAGCTTTGCAATTCTAGACAGGGGATACAGAGTCAGCCAGGCTTGAACAGCCAGACACGCTCCTCAGCTTGATAAATTTCAACTGCAGTTACTGTTTCAGCTCTTTCATGAGCTGGGTTAAGATATATTACCCACTTTTTGCTTTCAGTCTGTGTCCTCCTTGTCTTGCAGGTGTAAACTCAGAGAGGTTATTTCTTCTTTTCTCAGACTACAGGGGAAGAGGCTCCAGGGAGATTTTTGCACCAAGAAGGGAGATTTCTCAAAACCACTAGTGGTTTTGGAGATGCAGCTCGAGACCACAGCTAGTCCTACAGATTATACAGTAGGAAAACTAATCCTAGAGACAGTTAGATTGACAAGGGGCCTGATAGAGCCCTGTCTGCCAGCAAGCATGTCTCCATCCCCTAGCACAGGGCCACTGAGCCTGGTTTCCAACTCAGTCTTTAAAGGCACCTGAGGATGAGCAGACAATAAAAGAACCCAGAAACCGCTCCAGGCTCCTGATGAGAGGCCCCTTATTTACTGAGGCAACACTACAACTCTATTCAAAACATCCTCAGACATCCAGAGCAAAAGTCTGATTTTCTTTATTGCTGCTACTATAACCTAGTTGCTTGGAAATCCTCCCAGCTTCCCCTACCCTAGTTTCTTTCCCCTCTCCAAACTTATCTGAGGTACCAAGCAATGCCAGAATGAAATCAAAGCTCATACAAGCTCCAGCAACAGGCACATTTCCATAACATCACATGTTCCAACCAAGAAGAATCAAAGACAAACCCTTGTCTCTCAGAGCATCCCCTCCCTAAACAGTCAGCACTTCCCTCTATTAGGCCCTTACCTGAGTTTCAGCACAGATCCTCTTGCAAGAGACCCAGGAGCATTTCTCTCTTGGCTGTTCTACAGCATACTCTCCAGAAAAAAGGATACCTGCCTTTAATTCCCTCTGCAAAGTGTCTTAACCCCTCAGAAATTAGAGCTATAAATTAGGATCAGCTGTGGAGCATTTAAAGCCTCATCTGTGTAATGAATGACTGCTGGGAGGAAACCATGGGAGGTATCACTGGTTCTCCAGGTGCAAAGATCTCTGTCAGAGCCCATCCCTGGTTTTATTCTACCAGAAATCTCTTCCTAGGATTTAGTTACTGGTTGCAGGGGAGAACTCTGGCCCTGCTGCTGGTGTAGTAAGTGCTCCTGTAGCTTGACAACCCTGTCCCTTCAGTCATTGGATTTATGTCACTGAAGACTTCACTAATCACTAACAGACAGAGAAATGTACCTGCCACTAAAATTTACATCTGAATTTCAGCAGGACCTATGGATACACCTCAAATACCTAAATCAATTTCCTACTCAGAACTCTCACCTTTTTTTCCTTACCTTGGCATTGGAACCACTTCGAGGTTTGAGGACGAGAGAGAAATGAGAGGAAATGGGGAGATCTGCACGAGTGAGACAGGAGGGCGCTTTGTAGGGCCCCCATCACTGCATCCCTCAGCGTGCACCACCCCTCGCTGCGCTGCTGGAAGGACCTTGAGCACCTGAACCCCTTGGTGCTGCTGTTACTGCTCTGTCCCTGATCCAAGCACCCAGGAGGGCACGAGGGAGGCACCAGCCTGCTGAGGGATGAAGGTTATGGACAGACATGAAGGGCACTTCTGTCAACAGACAGACATCTGCCCGTGCCGGGACCGGCACACGGAGCCCCCTCCAGCAGGCGCCGCCTGGGAAAGATTAACCCCAAAAAGGGGATGGAAAAACAGCCCTGACATGAACCTGCATTCCCTGCTGGAGAGTCTGGAGCGAAATTCAGACACAGGTGCAGGGCTCGCTGAGTCAGGTTCCTTTTTCTCCTCTCTAATAATACCATGGAGAAAAGGATTTCCAGGAGTTTGGGACCGGGTTATGTGAGGTCATGGGGGAATCTGAACAAGGGAGGTTTCCAGGAAAATGCAGGGCTGTAATAACTCTGCTAATGGTCCTGGAACAACTGCAGGGGCTGCAGTGATGTTGGATTTATACCAATGTAAACAAGAGGTGAGATCCTGTTTGGACCTGACCTGCTGAACATCCCTCCCTCCAGCTCCCCAAAAAACAGATAGATATAAACACAGCAGTAAAAAAAAGTCCCTAAAAAGAGCATCCTCCCTAGCCCAGCTGCATCCTGAGAACTCCTGTGGATATGCCCATATCCAATGTTTTTCAGCTCCAGGCAGGAATGCACTGGGAAAAGCTGTGACGGGTGAATTGGTTCTGCAGACAGAAATCCTCTCGGCTTGGCAGCAGCTCTATTTATCTTCCAAAGTCTCTAGTCTTGGTTTCTCCCAGGGGAGCATTATTGGAGCTCATTAGGAGCCCCAAGACAAACAAACCCTTGTCACATGCCAAGAGGGCAGGCAGGACTGCCAGCCCCCTGGCCGCCCCCAGTGACACGAGGGATGCCTTGTGCTGCAAATGCCATAAATGCCATGCCAGGGACAACATGAGAGTGCCACTCAGAGACCCAGCAGCTTGCGGGGGAGGCTCCTTGGCTCTGTCTGTGCTCTGCACCCACATTGAGGCATCTGGGCTCTGGCTGCAAAACTCCATCCACTGCTGGAGCAAAACCTCCCCTCTCACTGCACCCTTTCCCATAGAAATTCAGCCTTAGGCTGCAATTAGGATCAGGAGCCCTCCAAGTGTCACCCATGGGCTCTTGGCAGGCCCAGGTAACCCCAGCCCTGAGCTCTGGTCTCCTGTCCCAGGACAGCATTGACTCTGTGCCCCTGTTGGCACCTTTGCATTTTCCTTCTCCTTCCTGCTCTAATCCCGCTGCTACGGATGGATCCCAACTCAGAGCTGGGCTGATCCCAGCACTGCCTTTAGCAAGTGCTACCATCCTCAACAGGCCTGGCCCTGCTCGCTTGCCTGCTTGGGCCTGGGAAGGCATCTTTCTGCTGGAGGGTCGCGCTCTTGTCAGGTTGTATTACTCAGCCATTGACTACATTAATTAGTCAGATATTGACTCATCACACAAGAAAATGAGCGGGGCTATCTTAGTAACTGCTTTATTACTCAGTCTGTTAAAAGAGAACTGTTCCCCGTTTGCTTATCCCCCAAAAGCTGAATATTCAAAAGGTCAGAAGGATGTCTCAGCATGATTCAGCCCAAAGACATATACCTGCGATCAAAGCGACGATCATTCCAATTAGCAGCCTGGGTTCCTGCGGTGGCGGGTGTTTCATATATGGGATATACTCGATGTCTGATCCGCAGAAAATCCCTCTGAGATTCGAGGTCTCTGTGGAAGTTCTCTTCAAGTCTTTCCTCCCATCTCCCTGGCTGTCTCTCAACTAACAGGAATAGCTCTATAACCTGAGTGTAAATTCTCTTTCCCACCCTAGGAATATGTCTACATTAATTAATTAATTAATTAATTAATTTATTTATTTATTTATTTTGAGGTTAGTTAAAACCATCCCGTTTTCTCACTGTACCTGCCTTCCCAGAGCAGAGGAAAGGAAAGGAGGACTTGACACCATCTTTGTCTTGACATCAATATCCTGCCTTCTAATGCAGCACCTGACATCCCGGAGGAAGATGGGGAATATACAAACAAAAAAAAGTCCTGGCCAAATGCACAAGGTTTTCCTGTTCCTCAGCCAAGTTAATAATAGAGCAGGATCCAAACCCTTGTAGCCACATTGAGTTTGAGGTTGATTCAAGGGAGGCAAATGGCTAGGTGCAGCGGGCTGCTTCCCTGCGCCATGGGAAGGTGGGAAGTCTGCAGAAAGGCCGTGCTGGTGGAGGGGAGACCCCTCACATTGCTCTCTGATACCCTCATCTGGCTGAATCTGGAAGCTCAATCTCCCAATGGACAGGACAAAGTCCCAGGGGGGTCCTCAGCAGCATTTAGGGCCATGCGCAGTGCCCAGGCTGCCCTTAAAGAGGAAAGAGGGAACGCGAAACGTCTTGGGAGACAACGTAACCTAGGATAGATGTGGACTCTTCCCTCTCGCTGCCCATGTGGAAGAGCAGAATGAGGAGAACTGAGCTGGGAGGGTCCCTCTATGCCCAGAATGGATGGATGTACAGCTGAGCTTTGCAGGAAATGCATCCTCACACAGAGAGAAGAGCAAGGAGACAAAACGGCATTGGAAGAGGAGCTACTGCCCTGACGGTCGCTCCAACAGCTACCTACGAAGTGCTGAGCTGGCAAAACTCATTTTAAGAACCCGTTTGCTTCCTTCAAAGTTATTCAGTGAAGTGGTTCCCTATTAAAAGTAATCCTGCAGATGCGGCTGCCAGTTTTACACTGAGTCGCCCCAGTTGCCTCCGCCGTCCCCAGCTGTGAGTTGGTGATGCTGCCCTGGTACATTCTGTAATTGTTAATCAGCTCTATACAGTGTGCAACAACACCAGGAATCGATGCTTAAATAAGCACAGGGAAGTCTTAACTAATTAAACGGGTGTTTGTTTCTATTCCGGGGACTGGCTTGTTGTCTTGCTCCTGAGCAGTATCCTGCGTTTATCTGTGTGCTCAAGTAGAGGCCAGTGTGGCCGTTGTGACTCCCTCACTCTGCCTCAGCTGAACTCTTCCCCAGGACACATTTGACAGGGCATCCTGCACTGGAACCTCTCTGCTTGCAGCACTCCAGCCAGCGCCGCGTGCTCCGTAGCTCCGGTACCGCGGCTGCTGGTTGGTGCGAGGGGTGCAGGTGACTGTGTCCGCATGAAAAGAAACACCAGCAAAGCCTTCTGCTGCTTGGGGTATGACCTGAGCACCATGGCAGGTAACGGTCCCGTCTCCCTGTAGGACTCAAAAAGAGAGAGGCAACTGTGGGGGCTCCAGCAGCGGATGGATGTGTTTGCTCCCAGAAAGCTGAAAACACCAGCCTTCTTTGGAAGCTCTCCAGGTACTTGCCTGGTGGTGTCTGATGCCTCCTCTCCTGTCCTCCTCCTTCCCTGAGGGCCTCCACAAGCTGCTTCAGCGTGGTGAAGACGCAGGACGCTTCGCTCAGCACCATGTGGGGAGAGCAGCCTCAGTGCCCGGGGCACCACTCAGCACTCACAGACACGCGGTTACCGTCCTGACTGTGGGTCGTGTGTCTGGGCATCGCGCTTGGGACCTGCTCCCACCCGGGGCAGCAAGGGGAGGCCCTGGAGGTGAGCTCAGCCCTTGCTCCCAAGGATGGGCAGCACTTGCCCTCTCCAGGCGCTCCATCTTCGCAATGAGCTCCTTTGAATTCAGGGCACGCTAACCCTTCCTGCCCTCAAGTGTTCTCCAAAAATAGAGCCGGGCCCCCGGCACAGCACCGGCCTCACCAGTGACAAGTGCTGGGCTCGGGACCACGGTCCCGTTGCCACCATCGGGGCTGCACAGAGTGGCCGTGGGGGCCTCGGCAGCTCCCGTGAGCTTTGCAGCCACATCAGGACAAAAGAGGGAAAGTAAAATGTCCTGCACCTCCATCTTGGCCTCTTCTTTCTGGGCGGAGGAAGGGGAACAGGCTGGCCCCAAGATTTTCCGCTTGGCCCTTTCCAGCTGGTGCTGCAGACGGTGGTGTTCTCCTGCAGCGCTGGTGTTCTGTCTCACGTAGTGACCTTGCAAGGGACGCTGCCTTCCCTTGGCATGGTGCTGTGTCCCTGCACCTCCCACTTCCCACGTGGCGGGGACCCACCTTGCAGCCATCCCGCTCTCCGAGCGCCAAACACGGAGTTCAACAACCCCAGTAAACAACAGAAGGGTTAAAATGACAGGAAGCGCATAAGGAAAATCAATCGAGGAATGATATCATCTTTGGCTGCAGAAGGGCAGCGGCTGAGTGAAAGCAGCGGACACCAGGGGAGCTGTCAAACACCAACGTCTGTAGCCCTTCAAGGCCCACCGCTCACGTTCGAGGTTGTGCAGATGCAGGGATGAAGCCCAGAGGTGGCCCTGTCTTGGCCATAGTGCAGCTGAGCAATGGGGTACCCAGGCTCCCATCACCTGCACCACATTTCCAGATGGGACCCTTAAGCTCTTTGCCACAACCATCCCGAGTTTATGCAAGAACAAGCATGAAGTACTCAGCTGTGGCCACAGGATGGAGATCTGGAAGTGACATTTAACTAAGGACAGTCACAATTTGGGGAGTAGAGAGTGAGACTCCATCAAAACCTTTTTTTACCTCTATCCCTCAAGAACACCATTTACGATTATGCTTCATAAGGGAATCTCTGAAACAAGGCAATCTTCCTTTTGGATCAATGCATTCATTTCGCTTTGGTTTTGATGATAAAAGAAAACAGAAAACTTTAATTTCCTCTTCATTTGCTTTAACCAGAGTTCCCGGCTTCCGTTGCCTCCTAGATATTAGTTTTGCAAGCAGTTAAGTCGTCTGCAACCCTGGTAGCATAGAGAGCCTTTCCTTAGGCATCGGCGGGCTTGAAGCAAGGATTAACTCTTAAAAGAAATTGCTTTGCACAGAGGCTGCTGTCAAGAATAGTGGGAAAACACTTAATAGTTAACAGCAGCATTAGATTGTTTTTGTACTTTTTTCAGCTTCAAGTCACAGCGACTTTCAGAGAAGCAGCATCAGCCTGGAGCTTGTAATGCCTGGACACATTTTGCTGTTATTTTCTGAGTTTTAATTACCATAATTTTCATTTCTGTAACACCCCTTCTTCCTGTTTTTCCATTCCCGCTCTCACACGACAACGTGGTCTGTGCAGATTCACAATTTCATTATGAATTTCACTGATGGACTCATTCAAAGAAGAAAAGCAGACAAATAGCCCAGCCCCCATCCCTTCCCTAACTGATGAGACAAAATCCTTGTCCTCGCATCAGGATTCTGCAATTTAAATGTGACCTTTTCCGTCAATTTCCATGGAGACCAAAACAGACTGTCTGAGATTTAAAAGTACTCATAATAATCAAAATTACGGTAAATTAGCAGACAAAGTTACTCAGTCCAACATTCACTGGGCTATGTGCCTGCAGAACTGAAAGCAAATGCGTCTGCAGGATCCAGAAATCAGCTTCTTGGCCAGGCAAAATGGCACATGGGGCTGGTCAGGCAGTAGGAGAGGGCCAGGAACCACCTTGGTGTTGGGCCAGCAGGGCCCAGCCTTGGGACAGGGCAGCGTGTCTTGGGAAGAGACGCGTGTCCCTGAGAGCAGGATAAGGCAGGACAGGCACCTAGTGCCCAGGTGTATGATTTTAGCAAGGATGCCAAGCATGGGAGTGCTCCAGCATGGGAAGAGGTGGTTACGGGCGGCAGCGACATCGTTCTTGGGTCGTTTGTGTCATGGTCTCCTCAACTTCATTCCATCCCACCAGGAAAACCTGTGCCCAGGAGCAGCAAGACTCAGCACTGGCTCTACATGAGAAGCCCCTGACTCCTATGTGGTCTCTGCTGTTTGCCCAGCAGCACAAACGCCAGCCAGATGTGGTGGCTTTTATTAACCTATCCTTGCAAATCATGAGGTTTCTCATCTGTTGCAAGAGACCACAGTGCCAGAGGCTTGAATGGGCAACGGGCCAGAACTCGGGCAGCAAAGAGCGTGTGCTGCACGGTGCAGGCACAGGGAGACATTCGATTCTTGGAAGGATTAAATGGACTCATAAAATCGCTCCATTCAGACGGCAGCATTTGTGAGCACTGACATCTCAGCTTAGCAGGGTTCTCTGACCGTTTGGGAAAGCAGTTTTACATGTTGCTCTAAAGAGCTTTAAGCTGTCATAATTCACGTTCATACCTCTAACCAAGAAAGGATGAAGAAAAGGATTATTGCAGTTCTGGGCTGCAATATGATCTCCTCACAATTTTTCTTTTTTTTTCAGGGTGGCTTTAAAGGTTTAGGAACTTCAGAAAGCTATTTGACCACATTATGGGCTATCTAGAGGCAGTAGGATTGTGCAAGCAAACTGCAAGCAAAACTTCTGACTTGAACATCTTTATGCATTGAGGCCCTCCAGCCGTTCCATGTTTAAAATTGGAATGATTAATTGTCTCATTATGAATTGTTGGAAATGTGTCATTTTCATTCTTCCGGCGCGCAGGGACAAACTGCTTCCCTTGACAATTGCTTCTGAAAAGCTCTGATGCTGTCACTGCCCCAAGTCACAGGAGAACAGCTGGGGACTCAGGGGGACAACGAAGGAGCCTCCTGCCATACCAATGATTGGACATCTGTGCAGAGAACTTGCACCCAGGACCTAATGCCATTGCATGGAGGGGAAGCTCCAGGTGCCCCCACTGTGAGGGCCTTGGGGAAAACCTTGGGAGCCTCACCATCCTCTCGGATGTGTTTGTTTCTCCTGCTTCTTTGACCTGTCCTCTTGCAGATCTGCTCCAAAGACGCTGCAAGGGCTCTACCTACCCACACCGCTTTTCCATGGCTCGCCTCCTCTCCAGGCTTGTCCCACAGCTCCGTTCCCCCGGCTCCCAGAGATGCTGCATCCGCTACCTAAATTGCATAAGGAAACTTTTGGAGAGGCTCTGCGACCTTCTCTGGTGCATCAAAATAGACTTTCAGTGTCCCTCAGCATTCAGCCTCTGGCCTAGGTAACCCCAGGGATCGTCCTTCAAGCCATCCCCGCATCTAAGGCGGCACAATGACTTGTTGCTCCTTCCATGCAGGTACAGTGTCTTCCTCCAGTGCTACATGATAAAAAATGCGTTTAAAAAGGAGAGGGGAGGGGAGAGAGGCACTGAAAAGAAGCACTTTTCATACTTCATTTGTAGGAACGATTTGTTCAGCGAGAACAGAGCACTTCCACTCACAGTAGCGCTCTGCCCGCGTGCTGCACACGAAGCGTCCCGACGCGCGCGCTCCACGTGCCCTCGCTCCGAGTTCACGGCATCTGCCGAGTGTTTGTGCTGCTCTGCGGGCGCAGGGCCCGTCACTGCAGAGCTGCGGATTCATCTGATGACAAGGACTTCAAGGCAGCACCAGAATAAACCGTTCTGCTTCTCGGAAACATCTCTGTGTCCCCCCCTTAGCTGTGCCACGAAGGCTTCGTTAGCCCCCATGTAAACTTCATCCTGCTGCAAAGAGGTCCTGCTGCCCTGTCAACAAATGCAGGTCCCTGACCAGCCCTTCATGGCTGCATTAACGAGCAATTAGGCTAATTCTGGGCCAAGGTGTGGCAAGGACAGAGAGCAGCAGCAATCAGGGAGCCAGAGAGATCCTCTGGGGAGGAAAAATGAAAGCAAAGCAAGAGGTAAAGCCTGAGCAGGGCGTAAGGAGGACCAAGTGTATGAGGAGGATCACTAGAAATAACTGAATGAAATTTTCTGGAGGAGATGCTGGTGGAATGCTCATATCAGCTCCTGACTGCGACTACAGAACAGTCTCCCAAGGGACAGAATGATAATCCTGGTGCCAGGGGCATTTAAAAATAGACCCAGCACATCACTAGGAAATGCAATATATAGAGCAGACCTGAGGGGCCATGGGCAGATGGATCGTCAAACATCTTTTCTGTCCCCAGCTCTTATAACTCTGCAAAGAAGCAACAGCAATAAACTGGTCACTGTATTCAGGCCATGCTGGCAAATTATCAGAGGAAAGTGAGTCAGGTTCAGCTGCTGCAAACTGCTGCTGCACAGGAGCAGATTTGTAAGAAAAAGATCTACAAAGACCCTGTGTGTCTTTCTAACCTGAAAACGAATCCCAAGGGCAGTGTTTCCACTACACGATACATGACTTGAGGCAGGCAGGAATTTTTCTGAGGAAACAGACTTTTGTTGGGAAAGTGTCTTTTGGCAGCGGCCTCATTTTGCCGCACGGCATTTCAGAGGGAGGGATGAGGGAGAAGCAGATCCCAGAGGGCCACAGCAGGGCCAGGGAGCCCAGGTGCCCCTGCACAGGCACAGGGGCTGCAGGAGTGCAGCAGGGCAGAGGAGAGCATCGCCCTCCCGCAGAAACGTGCCCTTTCGGCACTGCATTTTTCATGCAGCAGCACATGCAACCGCAGGTCGTTGCTGCCGGTGTGGCAGTTTTCAGCCAAGGCTGGGCATGAACTGTTAGGAACAGCTACAGTGTTTGCACAGGGAGTCTCACGCCCACCTGTCTCAAACCAGTGGTGTTAAACGGGTCTGCAAAGGAATTATTGCTTCTTGAAATCATGGAAAAATCAGGCATTTAAACATGTGTGCATGCCTTTCAGCACGCTGCTTCAGCTTGCCCTAGTTGTGGATATGGCCTGCTCAGAGCTTCTGCATGCAGGCTGCATGTATAGTACCTATGTATAGTAAGTTTGCTTCAGTATAGTATGGGGAGGACCAGATTTGGGCTGAAGCAGGAGCAACTTGTACAGATATACAGGCCCTGCACAGACACAGCTGCAAACAGAGAATGCGGCCACGGGAGTTCTGCAGAGCCTGTAGCTGTCCTGCTGCCCTTCCCAAACGGAGCGCATCCAGCCTGCTCTTAATTCTCAAAGGAGCAAAATCCCATGGTCACCCCAGGCAAGGCGCTTCTGTTGTAGCTGCAGCCCTTTCCTCCCGCCTCGAACGCACGCGTTCCCACCCGCTGCGCGCGTGCCGAGCCCCGGCTGCCCACGCACACCTCGCCCACGCACGACCTGCTGCGCGCCCTTGGCGAGACCGTGGGCCCCCCACCAACCCGGCAGCCGGTTGGGCCAGAGCAAACATACGCCGGCCACAGACTCCCACAGATTGGCTTTTGCAATGAAACGCTCTGCTTTTATTTCACTAGGGCAGCGCGGAGGGGAGGGCGGGCGCTGGTCCGTGCCCGGTCTGCACACACGCAGCGCGTTCTCCGTCCTCTATCAGCTGCAGACGTGTCTGGGGAGGCTACCGCCTTAGCAGCTTGGCATCAAGCAGCCAGAAAATAAATAAATAAATACAATTGCACATGATGGATGGGTTTGGCGCTGGAAGCCCGGAGGCAGAACGTGCAAGACGGGGCTCCCGACGGCCCTGGGTGCTGGCATGTTCCACCCAGAAGTCTGCGAGCAGGTCGGTGAGCAGAGACCTGCAGCCTCGCAGCTGGGCACAGCAGTCTACAGCCAGGATACCTTTCACAGTCAGAAGGTGCAAGTTTTCCTATGGTTTTGAACTATTTTTTCCCTTTCGTTTTCTCTCCGAGTTTCCTTTACTCCTTTTCATCCTGTTTCTTTCTCAGCTGAATGAGTTTTAAAAAATCCAAGATACAAGAACTGAGTGTCCTGCACTTCCACATGCTCATTTCAACAGCCACAGGAAAGGTCCAGATGTTCTGCAGTGTTTTGGGGCTTCAGTGTTCAAACTTGACTCCCAAGTATTGCTGGTGAGGTTAGCATGTGACTTCTTGCAAATTAAGTATCACCAGCCTCAGTCCTCTACTTCATCTAAGCCCAGGCACTCCAGTTTGGGATTCGTTGGCATAAAGAACATATGAAAGCCATGGTTACGTCTGCACTGTGCAGTGTCAGCCCCATCTAGCAAAGGCACGCTGCACTGAACAGGATTCGCCCTGTCCTAATACTCCTGTCTGCTTGGCTGATGTGCCCCACATGCAGTACACGTAGGCCTATGGAAAAAAAAGAGGCAGACAGAGAAGACACCAGTAGGAGAAACAAGCACGGAATCAATCAAGGTCACCTTCCATGAGCCTTTTCTTTCTAGTCTTGGTTGGATTCTTTCATTCTGAGCAACAGCCAGCATGGGGACAGAGCACTGTGAGCAAAGTTTAGTGGTTTCTTGACCTGATCATAAGCGACCTTGCCACATCTCTTCCAAAAGAGCCACCGGAGAGGGCCAGGTGGTCCTGATATCCCCTTCACTTTCAAAAGTGCTTTCCAAGGGCAGTGTGACAGGGAAACCCTGCAGCACCTTTTGTGCTGATTTGGATGTTCACTTCCTTCTGTTCACGGGGCTCTTGAAGCTTCTTCCCGAACGAAGTGGCTTTCATCTGCATTGATGGAATGTGCCTCTCTCAGTGCCGGTCCCTCACCTGTGTCCTTTGCTGCTTGAAATGCTGGTAGAGCTTTTCCTGGTCCTCTGCTAATCCTTCATCAGCTTCTCTTGCAGTGATGGACTATGGGCTATGGGTTGGGATGAAGACATTTGCCAAGGCAATTACTTCCCACAGCATCCCCAGTCTCAGAGAAGCAAGGCCGTGCTCCCGTGTGATCTCTTCAGAGCCCTCATGAGCTCAGGATGGTGAGGAAGAGAGTTCGTCAACCCATTCAGCTGTCAACCATTCCTGGACACCTTGGGATCTCTGTGGGAGAGGGAAATGAAAAAGATACATCAGTTTAGTAGACTTTGGGGATAAAGGGGCATTCAATCACCAAAGACCTGTAGCTATGTAATTGAGTGATCTCCCAAAGCATTCAGTAGTGAATGCATCCTCTGGAGAGCTGGGTGACTCAGTACCCAAAAGTACCCAAAGTAGCCACCACTATGGATCGTGGATATATCTGAATGATGATGGACGTAATAAATGAAGAAACAGGAAGCGAATCTTCAGGTTGAAAAAAGAATAAGTACTTTATATGCCTGTCCTTCTGTTAATTTGAAAGTGATAGTGTAATAAAAATACATCAAAGATTATTGTTGACTGGAAGAAGCTTTTACAGACAGCATGATTCTGAAGAAGGGAAAAACAAAACATCTCTGTTCCTTGGGAACACAGTGTCTCACTCAGAAGAATTTTGGGTATCCAAAATGAAGTGATATTTCTTGTGTAAACGGAAGTTGAAGTTCTGATACGAGAGATGATTTGCAACAGTGCCATTTGCCAGCACTTCTTAAAACAATCTGTCCACACTCCATCTGTCCTGCACAGTACAGTGTCTGTCCGCCCATCCACCCTGCCTCCCTTCCTTCCTTTGAGCATCTTTGGCTGTGATGTCTAATCTCTGATCAATTCTGCAGAAGTTTGGGCTTATTCTGCCCCCTGACATGAGCAAATGGGAGGAAGAGCCCTGACTTGTCTGAGGCAAACTAGAGGATTTTTGGGGGTGAGCTATTTCAAAGGAAGGAAAACACATCTCTGCCCATGGAAGCCCAGCTATGGAAAAACTGATTTGCTATATCAGTTGGATTTAGACAATTTGGATATATTAATCATGTTGTCATTTAGCTTTGCATACAGGGCACTGCAGGCTATCAAAACCTAACAACGCCACAACTGTGGCCCAGAAACCTCGCAAATCAGGAGCTCTTAGAAAACCCTTGAGATTTCCCATGCAGAATAACAGCAGCTACCACAACTCCAGTGATTTCAATCGACAATTCAGCCCCATACAGTCACGCAGAACAGAACCAAAGGCTAATAGTTTAGCAGAGGAAGAAAAACGTACCCAAATATGAAGCAACAACGATGAAATCGGTGACATTCTGCAATGCGGCATGCTAAGCATGCTGGAGGCTTTCCAGAACAAGCCTGGAGTCTCTGAGCAAGCCTCTTACACCAAGTCGAAGCCAAAGGGCTCTTCTTCGACTCTCCTATAGATGGAGCTTTTAAGCTTGCGAGGAAACTTGAACCATGCTGCAAACTCCAAGGCAAAGTCAGTTTTAGAAAGAGTTTATCTGCAAAGGAGGAGGGAATAGGCCGCATGAATGGCATGTGCACATTCAGAAAAGGGAGCCCTGAAGCAAGGCTAGGTTTGTGACTTTGCCTCTCTCAACACCTGTGATTTAACTGCCTCCTTTCTAATAGGAGAGAGCTTTGTTGCTTGTAATTGAGCTACTAAACATCCTCATCCCTCACAGAGCAGTCCCCAAGGTCCTGACTTAGTTCTTACTAAGAACAACCTGAAACAAGTCAATGTTTCCTCAATAGTTGTAGGTTTCATGACATTATTATTCTAATGGTGACTTTTTAGTATTCTAAATCCAAACCATGCAGATTAATTTTGATAGGACACCTAAGTCCTAAGGCCTATTTCTGCTGCTTCATTGGAGAAGCTTAACTTTTGTAGTCAGGTTGCTACGACAACAATCACAGCTTTGTTTCATGACTGTTTTCCTGCCAGTGAACTCATCATCTAAGTTATTCTCTTCTAGAGAGAACAAAAAGGGTGGGAAAATTTTGGTTGTATTCTCTCAGCTCAAATTATTCTCTTTACCGAGTAATGCAGGGCCACTTTGCACTGTGCAGACTGAGAGGCGAGAGCAGCACGTGCCTCTGAGCAAGGGCAGGTACCATCCCCGCTGACACCAACAGCCCCTGTTCAACCTAGCTGTCCTGGGCTCCTTGCCCCACACGTGCACCCCACAGCAGGCATCCCTCCCTGCAGATGCACAGCAGGGTCTTGGGAACCATCTTATGCACAAACTGCTTGGAGAACAGTCTTATTTTCTTTGGTCTAGATAATTGCTGTGTCCACACCCTTGGACAGTAAGTACCGGGAAGGGATGGACTGCAGTTCTTCTCAGGGTTGTCTGGTTCTCCTACTGCCCTCTGCCAGTGTAGGGAAGCCTGCTCTGGGAAGAGAGCTGGGAAAAGAAGTTTAAATATATATATATTTATATACATATATGCATAGGATAGGTGGAAAGCTTAGTTACCTGCAGCTCATATGGTCCTATCGTGCTCTGCAACATCTCCAGGCTATGCAGTAGGTCAAATGGACCCTGTTTCAATTCACTGATTTTAAAGCAGTCATGTTACACATGGCTGCATTTCCCTGTGTGCAAACTGAGCCACTCAGTGCAAAAGCACGCTACTGAAAAAGAAAGCCACTTAGGAACAATTAGAGGATTGGCCAGTTGCCAACAGGAGATTGCCAGCCAGCTGGTGTAAATCAGCTTGTCTTCACAGACTTTAACTCAGCAAAGCTGCCGGTGGCTGAAGCAATCACTTAGCCCCACACCTCACTAGCCAGCAGCCTGCAGAACCCCAGACCCCCTAGGCCAAAGTCTTTCTAAAGAACAAGGTTGTATGGGAAGCTCTACAGCTAACAGGTTCACACTGGAGAGCAAATATGTTAGAAGCAGGGCTGCCTTTCATGTGTCCTTCTGCTTGAATCTGCAGTCTGTGGGCTGATGCCTCAGCATATCAGCAAGAGGGATCAGAAGCCCTTTCACAGCCAGTGTTTCCCACTTCTAGATCTATAGAAGGCAGGAAAATCTAGAGAAGTCACCCCTATGTGGCTGTTCTGAAATGCTAATGCACTGGTTTATTCTTTTTCTTCATTAATGCACTATGTATGTGGAGCTCCCTGAGAGTCAAACTGGTTAAGGAAAAACTCCTCTTCATCAAATATAATGCCAGTGAAATCAGTTGTTCTGCATTTCCACCTGCAGATCCCAAAGCAAAACCTGGCCTGCCGTTCAGTAACACAGTGCAAGTACGTGCTGAGCCCAACTACTTTTGCTCTTGCTCCAGTGCAAATGAGCAGCAATACTCTGAAGTGGGCTAATCTTGCTTTACATGGCTATTGCAGCACTGACGTCAGTGGAGTGACTCCAGATTTACGCTAGTGTCACAGAGAAAGGAGTAAGACCCAGTTGATTTACACTACTGTAAAGCTGATGTGCAAAAAGAATTGGGTGTGCAGTCCACCGCCCTATCCAGGCATTGATGGAAGACAGGGCTAACTACCCAAATAACAGCAAGGCTTGAAGAATCCTTATTTATGGTGTCAGAATGTGTGCGCGCGTGTAGGAAGGAGGTTTGGAAGATGGCAATTAGAATAAACAGTGTATCATTTCTCCTAAACATCTGCCTCGTAAAAGCACAAAATCAGATGTTGCCCTGGAATGTGTGCTATTTACTGCCCTGGGTAACCCAGTGGGAGTGCAGCTTGCCTGACCTCTTCCAACATTTCCTCTGCTCTGAGACCTGAATTCCTCAGAGTTCACAAGTCCAAATATATTTTTTGAAACAGAAGCCAACTGATGAAATCTTATAGTCTCCGTTCCTGACTGATGTCTGCTCACCGCTGGAAAACCTGTATTTGCCCACAAGCCAGACACGGGACGATGGACCAACTGCATCCCACAAAGCAACCGGTGTGGTCTGGACACGGGACGTGGCTCAGGTGCATTCACCTTGCTCACGCTGGAGACAGCTGGATTCGGCTAGAGGGCATCCGTCCTAGAGGGTAAAGGGCTGACATGAAAATAAATATGACCTTCTCGGTCAATGGGAACTGATTATCAACCTCACAGCTACAGCAGAACTTCGAAGCGAAGAACTTAGGCCCTTCAGCCGCTCTTGCTCAGCCCATCCCAAATGCTAGTTTACACAGATGAGCTCTATAAAGGCAAGATCCAGATGCCCGTGGGGCAGATGTTGAACAGACATGCTCTGAAACCAGTTCACAAAGCTCAAAGTGCCCGGAGTCACCTCACTGTGACGAGATTTGTTTCACCTAATTTGATCACCTTCTACACTGTGAAGATCCATCCAAGGTAGTCCCTCTGGATTTGCTTTATCCAGAGAAGACAGGCAGAACCTTCTAGGGGAGTAGCTCGCAAGCTAACATAGATATCTACAAGGTAGCTGAATGACTCGTCTGCTAACCATCAGCAGGTTTTAGGGTGGAATGGGGTCATGACAAATGGAATTTCACTCCCAGCATCCCTACACTAACTGGACAGTTGGCAGCCTTGCATTGCACAGTGTCTGCTTCTGAACAGGGGACTTACATCCTTACAGAGCTCAGTCCAGACTGTCCACAGATTCTCCCCTCTTCCATTTCTGCCATTTTCAATGCCACACTGAAAATTCTTGCTATTTTATCATGTTTCAACAACCTGTCACCTACTGTTTGCTAACAAATCTTGCTATGATTTTTAAGCAGCATATGTTAAAGCGCAGGATGTAAGAAGGATCCTTGGGCTACACTAATATGAAAGGGACCATTAATTGCTTCTTCACAGATCAAGGTAAAAGAAGAAACAGTGTTACTGGGTAAGAGGCTGATCTGTGTTTTTAACACAGTGGCAAAAGGATACACCAAGATACATCAATCAATTACAGAGGGTAATTTATGACCAGACTTACTTAAGCAGAAAACCACATCTCAGAAGGAAGCACCTGGCAGTGTTCAGAGAACACTTTATAATGTATTAATCAGCTCAGGAGCTGGCATTTCTCTCCTGTCATTGTCCTTTGAATGAGTTTGTGCTTACTTGGTGCTTATTTTGTACTCCTTCCCCATGAGCTCTCTTGGGGGAACAGGGATCCAGCAGCTGATGCAGCCAAGACAAACTTTCTGACACAACTTCCCAGCCAGTGTTAGCCCTGGGCACAAACCACGTCGTGGCCTCCTACCTACCCAGGCACGGATTTACCTCAGTACTTCTGCTTGTTGGTCATCAAACTTCTTGAAACATCTAAGGCCGCTTTGTCATTTGTCGCTGGTTAGAGAGCACAAATTTCCCACCCCGGTTTCTCTCTCGTATGTTGGGGTCTTGGTGAAGATCACTGGCTATTAAATTAGTGCATGTGACAGTCCCCCCATCAGTGGGCCCTTATTTACTTTGGTGAGAAATTACGTCCACGCTGATTTCAAGTTTTAAAGGACTTCTCTTTTTCCTGGCAGTGGGTCATCCGAGTGACTCTGGAATGTAGCCAGAATGTGGAACAGCTGCAAAGCGACTGGATTTTAACAGCCGTGTTATCCTACTTCTCTCCCTTCTGTGTTTGCCCCAGCTTTTCAGAGGGGGGATGTCTGTTTCCTTTTGGATTTGGGGAAGTGCAACGGAGATTATTTGTTTTGCCTTTTTAATCAGTAGACAGACTGAAGGTGTTTCCCAGAAGAGCAACAAGAGGGTGTTTTCCATCAAATAATGTTTTTTTTCTCCCCACATTTCTCTGGCACCACGTGCTCGAAGGTGTGCTGCTCTTGTGCCCGCAGCTCTGTGCAGCAGAGACTTCACTCCAGTGTCACAACTGCGACATGAAGTACCAGTATGAAAGGAAAGACTATAGCAAGGGAAAACGCATTAGGAGGAGTTCAATGCTTAATGGAGGAGGCTGGCTCTGAAACAGGAGCAAGTCTATGCACACATTATTACACATTCTATCAGGTTACTATATGCAAATATAATGGCAAACGGTTTTCTTCACAGATTGGGAGGATTGGGACAAGGTTCTGTGGAAAAGCTGCAACAAAACCAGTTAACAGGCACTCAGTCCACGCTGTTCTGTTAACTCTGACGCTACATCTTGCTGCAGGAGCTGAATACACTGCCACCCTGGCTAAGGGTGAACATAACCAGGTGTAGACCACCGTGTATGCAGGGTTTTATTATGCTCTTGAGATGCAGAAACATATTTTCTTATCAGAGCAGAAGACACTTCCTTGTGGGGCACTGCAAACCCCAAATGATGACAGAGATAACTGTATTATTATACCCAAACTCCTGCATGCAATAACACAGACAATGCTGTTGTCAGTTGGTGACAATTTCCTTTCTTTGCTGGGAGTGTAGACTTGTCCTTAAGATGGATTTGCACCCAGTTACTCATATAATTCTTTCAATCCCTATAGGCTTAAAAGCAAACAGACTGCTGCACTGAGCTGGAAATCCTTCTCCCCATAGGAATAACGGATTACTCAAACAGCAGTCTTGCTCCTCTGCCCCTCTCTGCACTCAGCAGCCTGTCACAGGAAGATGCTGGGACAGGATTTCAGCCCCCTTCCTGCCTCCATCAAAGGAGACATGCAAAGGGGTATGGATGCGCATCCCGAGTCCTACTGGCATCTCTCAAAAGCTGCTGGCAGGGGCTGACTTCCCTTCTCCCTGCTCTTCAGTTGAGCCCCGTACCTAGATTAGGAGGAGTCATCATTGCCAGAATCCGTAGTGCTTTCCTGGGCTTCCTGGGCTGCATTAGGAGGAGTGTTGCCTTGTGTCCAACACAGTCCATCTCTCACATCTCTGCATTTCTGCTCCGTGGCTGTCCCTCTCGCAGGCATGGTTCCCATGTGAGACTCCAGTGTAGATGCTCTCTGATCCCAAGGGCGCGAGTGGAACAGACTCGGATGTGGGAAATGCTTTACAGCCTTAAAGCCAAGTCCCTTATCCCCAGGCAGCCTATGAACCCTGCATGGGCTGTGACACTAGGCCGGGTGCAAGGAGGCTGAACACAACTTTCACTGCTCTTGGGAAGGATAGTGCAAAAAAGATGGGGGGCAGGATAATGGTTGACCAGGAGAGACGTTTATAGGAGAAAGCACATGTTGTTGGCTCTTGGGACTCTATGTTACTGTTGTATTACACACATTCATAGTCAAGGAGAGCATCCAGCCCACAAGACAGAGCAAACTCATCAGTTCCTAAAGATGAATTTGATGACACGTTTTTAAATGTCGCTATTTGGAAAGGCAGGAGGAAGCCACCACTGTCTGTCCTGATCACGTTGTCCTATCGAGGGCTGTGTGATCACACTGAGTACAGGCGTGGTCCTATTGCACAAACAATCCCAGAGCGTTTTGGGGGTTGTTCAGGCACGATAATTTGGGTTTGCTCAAGGGCTCACCCTGTTTCAATCAGACCTGGCAGGTGTATATATGGAGAGGATAGCTCCTTTAATGAATGAGAATTGAAGTAGAAAGAGAAACTGGTGAAATGCAACGCTCTGGCAGGGCAGGAAGTCGCCTCTGTTCTCAGGAGTGATCACAGGACGCATAAAGGTCAGGGTTTCTTTTTTAGAGCCTTAAATTTTGAAGACATTTGACCTGCCAGTGGAAAGTAACAGATACAGCCCGGTCCCTCGGTGAGCCAAGCGCAGTTTGAAAACCTGACGTGGGCACAGACACTAACGGCTCAGACGTGAGCAGGCAAGAAGAAAAGCAATCGAAAGAAAAAAGGATGGAAAAAACCCACAGTGTTTTTAGATTTTCTTAATGTAGACACTGGAGAGCTCTTAAGGTTTTCTAACAGTTGGGGGAAGAGCAGTTACACAACTGTGAGTGATTCAGCACAGGGAGACCATTCAGATACAGCAAGTCCCTTCCTCCAGTGTCAGCAGCTCTGCTACCCGAATACACAAACAGCAAAAGGGGAATAGAAACAGCCTGGCCATCCCATCTGGGGAAGGTGGAGGTGATGTTAACCCTCTCGTGGCTGGCGTCCTTCCTGGCACAAATCCCTGATCCAAAGAGGCACTGCCTAAAACAACCTGCCGTGCTGCTGGGGGCTGTTTTCTCTGCCACCCTAGTTTCTCAGCTCTATTTCTTGCAATTGAAAAAAGCCCAGACACTCCTGAGGAGCCATGAACATGTCCCGGTTGTGCCTAGCTGGAGAGCCGTGAGGCATCAGAGAAGGAAACTGGATGTGGCCAAGCCGTGCAGAGCTGAAATTCCTGGTTGGGACGGGTGGATCCCAGCCCAATAATTTCTAACACATCAGAACAAATGGAAAGTCCTATTTTGAAGACTGAACAGCATGTTAGGCCTGTGCGACATTCTTCCAGTAGCCTATTTCTGAACTGCCCTTACGTACCAGTGTATGGTTTCACTGTACAGCATCTAACGCACTCCTTCCTTCCCCCTCCTCAAACAATATAGAATTAACGAGAAAAAAAAAAAAGTCATTCTTCTCACTTAGAAAAGAGTAACTTCAGGGTAAGAACACTCATTTCACCCTGCATACACTGGAGTTGCACAAGCAACTTAAAGAGGAAGCTCAGTGGCAATTTTCTGCAATCACAGCTATAGTGTTGTTTTGGGGAGGGTATTGCTCCCGGGAAGTGCAGAGGCTCTGTCATCCCACTAAACCAGTGAGGAACTTATTAGAACACAGGACTGTGAAGAGGGAGATGGAGCCCTGGTTGTCCCTTTTATCTTGTGTAACTTTTTCAAAAGCAGCTCTGGAGCTTAAGAACCTTTTTCAAAATTGCCTCGGGAATTCGTCCACTCCCCACATGAGTAGATGTTATTCGCTGAGAATAAGTTAGATTCCTTTTCCCTTATCCTGCTCGTCCGCACCGGCGGGTGGAGCGCAGAGGTTTATGCCAGGGCTGATAAACACTCCCAGGTTTTACAGGGCTAAACCTGTGCAGGGAATGCACAGCCTCGCCGGCGCTGAGTTCATGCCACGCTATGGTTTCCTTCATCAAAGCCATGCTACGGCAGCCAAAGCAGCGTCTGGCAGCCTGAGCTGCTGGCCATGGCTGATGGTATCGCAGAGAGACACAACAGAGCCTTGCAGGAGGCCAGCAACCCCGTCCTGCCGTGCCGACGGCATGAGAGCAGCAGCCGGGAATCCATGGGTGGAGCGGGCATCACACATGGATAAATACGGCAGGAGCAAGGGGGCATGTTTTGCCAGAGCTTGGTTCTGAGCTGGTGATTGCACCATATCGGCCCTCAGGGGGTTTTCTGCATTTCTCACTGGCAAGCACCATCCTAAGCGAGTGAGCAAACGGTTGGCATCTGCCACGGAGATATAAAAAGACTTTCATGCAAGGTGGAGCGTGGCTTGTTGATGAGCTCATGGTTTCAGTGACGGTGACCTGCTGCACTTGATGGATGCACCCCGTCCTTCAGCACCCCTGCTCTCACCCTCCTTCACGAGCAGCTGTTTCGGCCTTGAGTTGACTTTTTATCCAGGGAACACGTTGCTTTCCAACACAAGCCTCAAGTCACACATAACCCAACAGTAAGACCCATTCTCCTGGTCGCTGGGAAGTGAGACAACCCTAGAAGAGGCTAACAAGGGGTGCCACCACTATGCCCGTATTGCTCTGATCGCCTGACACAGAAAGGCTTTGGGGTTTGTTCTACTTTAATCAGTTTCGTAGTTATCACTACAACCTGGAGGCCTGCAACATCCCATCACAGACTCACCTGCGGCTCTGTAAAGTTGTCTGATTCCTCCCCACTTGACCCTGACTTATAAAGGCTCATTACGATGGTGAGAGGAAATAGCAGGGCTCAGGATCTCTGGGGTTTGACTGTGTGTTAAAATGGCCAATAAAGAATGAGGGACGTGCACTGAAGCAATAGTTTCAGAAGGGTGGCAATCCATCCAGAGAAAGCCAGTGAGGAAATCATAGCCGAGCTCCTCATAAGTTGCTGAAAATCAGATGTTAACAACTTCCATGTAAGGAAGATAAAAGGTGGAGCAGGCGAGATGCACACATATGTTCAGTTCTATTAATCTTGCCTCATAAACCAGTCCAGCCGGCCTTTTAATCACTCAGCAGCTCATCTCGCAGTTGTGATTATTATCAACAAGTATGTGCCTGCTATTTGGAATCCTTCTTAGAGCTGTGAATGGGGACCACAACCCTGCCGTGAAGCGCAGGAGAAAGCCCAGGAGCCTTGGTATTACACTAGGGATCAAATGTAGTGATCAAAGGGGTTCTCTAAAGATTTCCTGCTCGTAATGAGCCAAAAGGTGAGTTAAACCCATCGGACAAAATGAGAAAAGAATGGAGGGGAATGATTTAAAAGTCAGAAGCAGTTCAAAAGCACAGGAAACACAATAGCAGGAAGGGGCTGGCTTTGATATTTGAAGCCCTAGAGGTTCAAAAGAACGAAAGGGAGATGGCAAGCTTTTTGCCCCATGCTGATCACACTGTCAGTACTGAACAAATGAACTATGAAAACGGTTGTTCTGGAGGGACTGAAACAGAATAATGATGAGTGAAGTGCTAAAACAGAGAGAACATAGGAATAGGAAACGAGGTGTCTCTAAAGCATCTTGGACTGCTCTCTCCAGGAGACCCCATTGCCCTGATCAGGCAAACACAGCATTCATGTGCTCACGTTTACACTGCGGTGGAGGAGCACTCTAGCAATGCCCCAAATGACCTAACAGGTCTAGTTTCTATCAGTCATTTACTTGCAACAAACCATAACTGGAACTCCTGGCTAAAATCACTGGGGATTTCCTCAAGCAAAGCCACAGCTGGGACCTGGGTTTGCTGATGCTATAATTAGCATGTGAAGAAAAAAGTGCCCATTAGCATCTGTGGGACTTCTCTGGCCTGATTCGCATTGATGTTCGTGATGCAATTGCTTCCTTAGTGCAATTGCTTCTTGTATCACCCACAAAGGAATGCGGCATCCCTGAATGAATCATGCAAGAAGCAGGGGGGAGAGGAAGGAAGGAAGTTCTTTACAAACAAAACTTTTTTTCCATAACCTGCTGAAAGGAGGAAATAGAGTGAGAAAATTTTAACGAGTACTTAGGGTTAAAGAAAATGATAAGGTTTTGCTGGGGGCGGGGTGGGAAGAATGCAGTTGCTTTTAAATTAGGCAGCCTTACCCAAGGCTATCTGATAAATGCAACACTTAACGACTTTCTACTGCTAATAAGAGTTGCACTTTTGGTCAAAACAGTTTCATTTTATCCTTCAGAGATCTAGTCTTGGTCTCTGCCCCATAATGACATAGTGAGGATGGTTCCATAACCTCACAGCACTCTAGGTAAGCTCTGGCAAAGCCACAAAATGGTCTAGTCGTTAGGTGAAAGCGGAGCAGGCTGAGGTTTAGATTCCTGGTGCGGAAGCCAAGAAATGACAATATCTGGCACTTGGGATGCACCTTCTATCCCAGCTCCTTGAGAGGAGGCCCTGTCCCATAAAGGCCCCGGCCGCCGGCACGCTCCATCTCACACGTGAGCGTGCTGTGGCTTTGAGCTGTGCAATGAGTCACCAGAGCTGAGCACCGACCTCAGACCTCTCCGCTTCTAATCCGGTGCCTAAACCCTAGATATTTATCACTTCAGAGCACATTAAAATGTTCACGCTGTATATTTTCTTGCAGCTCTGCAGTCACTCCACGTGAAGCTATGGGGCTTTAGGCAGACTTTTGAGGTCTTGAGGAGTTTTGTTTCTCTGGGAGGACTACGGACACCCCAGATCGAGGGTATCCAGACTTCACTCCAACAGTTCCTTGTAGAGCAGGACAAATCCAGCCTGGATCTGAACCATGGACCAATACACATCTCTAATGGGCCAAGGCCTTGCCAGAGTCTTTATCCCAGGAGACCAAAGGGTACCAAAGCCGCCTATTCAGCTCTCCCATGCAAGGCAGCTCCCCACCTCGGTGGGAAAACCCCATTTTTTCCCCACTTGCCGTCTCACAGCTGCATCTCCCGCTTATCTCAAGGCCATGGCTGTGCCAGGGCAAAGGGAAGTCTCTCCGGGCTTGTCTCTCTATCTATCAGACACACTCACCGCAGGGGCCCACGTGGTTGCAGAAGGGCAGAAATGCCCCCTCCCTAATCACGCCTTTGCATCAGAACAGCCTCGGAGAACGCAGCAGCCTGGCTGTTCATTGCAGCTCTGCACAAAGCGTCAGGAACCTGGGAAGGAACCGAGGGAGTGGGAGAAGACTGCAGATGTATTGCCTCATCTAGCCCTGCCTTGGGCCAAGGCTTGGGAGGGGAGTCTCCGAGCACATGGGCTTGTCTCTGTGACTTCTAAACAGGAGAAGAGGGAAAAGAGGCCTCGGAAAGAACCAGGCCGTGGGACTTAAGTGCCTCAAATCCAGAGGGGAAGGATGGAAAAGAAGGAGAATAAAGAGAATATAATAAGACTTTTTTTTTTTTTTTTTTTGGTAGGGATAGCAGGCTGCCTTCATCTCTTGCCCACCCCTGATTTGCACTAGGCACATCTAACTACAGGAGGGGAATCCTAATAAAAAGCATATCAAAACACTTTTTAAAAAAACATTTTCTAAGCCTGTGGGAATCAGAAGTTAAAAATTCCAGTTAATGCCAACAAGAGAACAAGCAGGCACTCTGCAGTCATGTCTGCCCCAAAGACTGCAAATGGGCTGATCATCTCCTAAGCTATGGCTTTTATTCCCCAAAAACCCCACACTACCCTAGGCAGGGATCTTTTTTGGTTGGCCCTTTGTTATACAGTCCTTGGAGAGGGGCCACAAGTACCTCACCCATAGGAGCTCTTTAAAGAGATGCAAACAGGGACGGCCGGGTTTTTCACAGGACTCCAGCAGGTGAGATTCCAGTAAAACACCATCCACCTGGAAACCTGCCTTCGCCCTGTGGGAGCGTGCAGCCCAGCCCGCCTTCCATCCCTCTTCCTGTCCAGGCCTCTCCATGAAACCCTTCTTTGCTTGGTCATCCCCCAACCTAGCTGGGTAGCGAGCAGTTCCCCCAGGCCCGCACCACCGTATTCCATATTTCATTCAAAGCAAGCAGAGAGGCTGCTCTGCTTGCCTTCAAATAACCGCCCTGCGCTCCTGGGGGCTTTGTTTCATGCCCACGTACAGCCCCAGATAGGCTGTTGTGCCCATGCTGTAGGGTTTGATGAGGGAGTCTGACTCTCAAACCTCCAGAGCAGAAAGTTTAATTGTCCATCCCACACTCAGATGAACGCACAAAATACTGAGAGTTGTAGGAGACTCTTCTGACCTATATATGAGGCAGATGTATATTTTAGCAGGGAGGCACCAAAGCCTCCACCTCTCTGGTTTTGCAGGAGAAACTGGAAGGAGGAACGTTATGGCCCAGCACACACCTATTCTTACTCCATTCCCAGTGCAAAGGGGCATGTCACCCTGATGCCGGGCTGCTCTACAGCACCCATCTCAGGTTTGCAGCAGCAGTTCCCCCTCCTAGGTAAATCCCTGCCTTTCCTTCCCACTCCAGCAGCATGGAGGAGCCATAAAGTTCCTGTAATGAGTGAAAAGGTGGCAGGTGGATACCTAGAGACAGGATTTGTTGGATTTTTACCAATCAGGAGGATCAATTGTCTCTTTGTCACTCCTTTCTATCGGAACCCCCCTCCACATACCTTCATTTGACCCAAATGCTGCACGCATCCCAGCAGATTTACTCAGTAGTCAGTGGAACAGTGCAGAGTCCTGTCCCCATACACCTCCAGTTTGAGTACCTAAGTTTAGTCATTTAAATCCATACTTGAAGTTTGAAGATACACTCAGCTTGGTTTTCTTGCTTACCAGTTGCTTGCAATCAGACAGCTCTAATCTAGCAATACTTATCCCCAGGAGAAACCAAACCTTTTGCAAGGCATCAATAATTGGGGAAAGAAAATCCTGCCAAGGAGCAGCCTCTGACGTTATCAGCTGAGGTGCTGCTTAACAACACCTTGCTTCACATCTCACTAGACTCCTCTTTTAGATTCAGGTGTTTGTTCTGCCTCGGGTGGAAAAAAAAAATCCATCTCCAGTTTGTGACCGGCTCCCTTGCACGGTCCCAATGCCCAGCGACCAGCTGCAGCCAGGCGAGATCCGACGCTACCTGGCACTGGGTGCTCTCCCTGCACTGCTTGCTCGGGTGATTCAGGTTTAAACATAGTCCTGCTGCCCTGTGCCAAGACCCTGTCCCCACCTCCTGCCTGCTCCTCTATTCCATGCCCAGACCGTTTTCCAGAGGTGCTTGCTTGCTGGGCCAAGGCTTAATGCTACAATAAAACTGCACTAGTTCTTTCAGACAGGAGAGAAGCGAAATGATTTGAAATGGAAATATTTGATGCCATTTATGGGCAAACACAGCATGTTTTACTTTGATTGAGGTTGTTTTTCCCTTCCTCCTCGTGAAACTGGAACCTCTCTGCAGGGAGGAGGCATGGTGTGGGGTGAAGGAGGTTAGCTTTAAAAATAAAACAACACTCACTTTCTCTGCTCCAAGAGCATAAATTAAGCCTGGCCTCTTGCCCTACACAACTCCACCAGCACCAGAGAGGTTCATCGGGGCACTCCTGGAGGTTTCCATGCTATAAAAAGGCAACTTAAGGATCCCTCTCTTAAGAAGAGTGCCCTGGGACCCACACAGGTTTTTCAAAGTTTTCAGCTTTTCGAATGAGCTGTACAGATCATGTCACACACTTAATGGGGACTGGCCTTCTCTCCCGACGTCACCAAATGCCTTCCCCCGGTTCTGGCACGACAATCTGCCTGCTCCTGCAGGACCACCACGTCGCATGGAAGGGAAGCACCGACCGAGCAGCAAGCGAGAAGCCACCACGTCCTCTGTGAATCACCCTGTGACCAGCTCGCCCTGTGGCCGTGGCAGCTCCTTCTCCCTGCTCTCTACCATCTAGATGCACTGAGGCTTTGTGGTCTCTGCTACGTGTGGAAACACTTCCTTTTTCTGCTGAATGTGTTTAAGAAAAACATCTCTCACTGAGCAACCTGATTTCAACAAGCAACTTATCTAGGGTTTCTGCTACAGTTTCTCATGGGCAAAATCGCCACTCATTTCCAGACATAAGTCAAATAAAACAGGATGGGAATCACAGGACTTTGGACCAGGATATTTTGCACTGGTTTGGAAGGTTTGCTCAAGGCTGCCCTAACTAACCAGTTTGCTGTCCACACACCATAGTCCCTCAGACAACTGGAAGCAAATGGGAACGTCCTGCAAGGTAGTTGTAGCACATTGCTCATGGTGGGCACCACTTGCACTGATACCAGCGGGCTTGCAAGGCAGGAAAGGCATGGTGGGATGGTGGCGATGAGCAATGCCTTGGCAGGGATGCTCTTGCATGAGCTGATGGTTGCAAACTCAAGCTGAGGGCTGCCCCCATCCAGGCATGAACAAAGCATTTCCTTTAGCCACAGAGCAGAAAGATTAAGGAGGGATTTTCACACTTGCACACACTTAAGAGAAGAAAATATTTACATGAGAGAGAAAGGACTTGGCAGGCACTTGCCTGAGGTCCTGTTTGTTGTCATGCATTTCAGAGGACTGGGCTCAGGCTGTGGAGTTCAGCAGCAGAGTCTGATTCTCCCCCGAGCTGCCAAGGAGGTGGTGTGTGCAATGGGCTGCATTCATGAGCTGCTAGGAGACCCCTCTCAGTCGTTCCTGCTGCCTCTACCTGCAACAAATCATGTCTGAGAGACTGCAGGTAGCTCTGGCAGGGTCATATCCTTGGCACCACTGCAAGATCAGAGTCATGGGGGACTTAATCCAGTCATCAACAGTGCAGGGAAGCAGGGTCTGGGCTCTCAGCACCTCTTGGGACCAAGCACCATCCACATGATGAGATGTGACGTGAAAAGTTTTCCAATAGCACCCCATTTTAAAGGGTTTGGAGGGAGCTAGATGACAGCTCAGGCTCCACGTAGGGATGCTGAAGGAATGACTCTGATTCCCACTTCAGGACACGTACAGTCGGCAGCTTCTGGCAAGGGTTCTCTATCCCTTGAAAGCTCTCAGTTACAAAATGCAAAAGTGATTATAATTTGGGCATCTGCTGCGTTTTGGAAGTGCCTGGTTTAATCCCTGCCTGTCTAAGCTGCATAATGGCTCCCTGCTGTTGTTTCTGGAAACGAAAACGCTTGAAACATGCTGGCCACACACTGGCCTTTGCTGCCAACACTCTCAACACGGTCCAAAATGACACAAAGAATGCAAAATTGTCACTGCAACATGCTGGGCCAGGATGCTGGGTGACATTTGCAATGTTCTTTCTTCACGACCACCTGAAGCAATGAAGGCACCAGGACAACAGGACTGGGCAACAGAGGCACAGGCCGGGGGAATAACTTTCCCAATAACCCCCCGAAGCTTTACCAAGGCTCATTAGGAGATACACCAGCCTGGGACAGTTAAAAATGACCTGTGCTATTGCACTGCTGTCGCTGTTTGAAGCCCAAATAGCCAGAAGAGCAAGGGGGGTTTTGAAACCCACCGTGCCTGCAAGCCTTTACTCAAAAGGTGCAAATGAGAGCAGCTAAACACCGACTTCCTCACTGCTTCTAGGCAAGGAGAACTCACAGAAGAGCCCCGAAGCATTCCCAGAGAGAGTCTTGAAGCACTTGCAGGAAGTACATCTAGCAAAACAACTTGAAGCAAAGACACTTGACTGCAGACATACCATAAATACTCTTTATTTAAACACAATGTCAGTCAATAGGACCTGCAATAAATACTCAAACTTTTGAATGTACATATCTTCGTCTACGTATCTACCTAGCATAACAAACCACTTCCACATTTCCTTGTTTATATACAGATCTATATATTGCCGTATATAGATAATGGAGATATATACACACATATACACACATATATCTAAATATATATGCACTTGTGCAAAAATTGACCTTACCAAGGACAGTAAACAGTACATATTTCCCAATCCACTCTCGCTGGCACTGGCAATATTGCACTGAAATTTAACTGTATGCACCTGCCATTGGGAGGGTGAGAAAACAGGAGAAAAACTGAAATTGCATGCATGGAAAAGCAGCAAATCCACTTTTTTTTCATGATACAGAAAGGCTCGTAAAAGTTTAGCGCCTTATAAAACACTGAGCTTGAAACAACACCCTTACACACTGCAATTCCAGCAGACACCCACTGCCAAATCCAGGTGCGTCAGGGTTGTGTCCAGCTTGTACAAACACAATCTTGCAACACTTACCAGGAGAGATAACCTCCTCTGAGGTATGTGTAAACTCCAGTTTCCAGCAGGTACAGCTCTGTCTAGACCCAGGCTGCGCTGCTAAAACCCCGAGGAAGCTCCTGTGTTCCCGCCTGAGCCGGCTGTACTTTGTTCTGCTGCAGAAAGCACGAGTCTCAGTCCATCAGCTGAGGGTGCAAGAGGGGACTGCTGTGCCACCCAGCCCGCGTGGGCAGCCGGCAGCAGCTCAAGCCCTGGAACGGCAGCTCCATATAAAATGTTGGCTGCCCTGGTCTGCAATAGCACTTAAAGCACCTGCAGGTTACCTTGGGTGCCCCCAGGAACCGGCCACACGGGGGGGGAATGTCTGTGATGAGGACAGGGTGTAGCTACCCCAGCCGCCCAACGACTGTGGCCTCCCAGCCTGGGACGTGTCCCTTGCAAAGCGCTCGCTTTGCCTCCCAGAGCTTAGAGCTAGCGCTCGCTTCCAGAGCGGCTCCAAGGGAAAATACCACGGGGAAGAAATGCTCAGGCTGCTCGGTTCAAGTTTCAGAATCAGCCAGGTTTTCACATCGCAAAAGGCTGCTGCTCAGGGATGAGAGGGCAAACAGTAGTTGCAGTCCTACTTGCGGACCTCAGAAACCACATATAAGTGTAAAATAACAATGAAAGGAACCTTAATCCTTAGGAAACACTGGGGTCAGGGAGCTGGGGGGCATGTCCTCTCTCCCTGCCGAGAACACCACCCCATGCCAAGGCCCCTTTTCTAAAGGGCTCTTGTCATCTAAATGCACAGAAGTGCCCTGGGCCCTGTGTGCACTGCAAATTCATAGCACAGGTCCTAGAGCAGGTTTCTGAGCAAGCAGGAGACGTGGGCCAGCCGAGAAACAAGGTGCTGCACCAGGACAGGGTGCATCTGCAAAGAGGAAGGGGGCGGATGGGGTGACGTGGGTGAGGACCCATCGGGAGGCTTCGCCTGAGCCTCCTTCACGTCTGCACTGTTGGTGTCAGCAGGAGCCTCGGCCTCCCCGGCGTTTTAAAAGGATGGCGCTTTGTATCTGCTGACACAGAGCAGAACAGGGACCCGCAAGCCAGGACAGCCTCCCTCCTGCCAGGGGAATGAATGTGCTCCTAACCTCATCTCCATGGGAAAGGGATTCATCATGCCAGTGGAAGGAGACACACAGAGGCAGAGGATGGCAGAGAGAGGAGGGATGCAAGTCTCCCCCGTAGCCACCGCGGGTGCTTTTGGCTCCCAGAGCAGGAGGAACAGGAGCACTGTAACACCAGAAGGGCAAGAGTTGCTGGAGGAGGGATTGGAGCCTGCTGTTTACTGCTAGCCAGCCCTGTCAATACTCTCCCTCCACAGCAAAAACATGTCCCTTATGGTAAATAAATACATAAGCAAGCCCTTTGAGAGACACCCTGGCCATGACGCGAGAGGGCTGAGGAGCACGTTGTGTGCTCGCTCACACCCGCTCTCCCTCCAGAGAAGCGGGGCTCTCCCTTCTCCACCGCAAAGCCCTGGCACGTTTTCAGGCTCTCGGGAGCATTTGCTAACTTAGTCCTTCCCGTTGCCTCTCTGCCAAACCCCACGTCCCAACAGGCACGTTAAGAAGGGGTCCCACGTGCAGCTGGCACGAAGGTGCAGCGAGGCTGCAAGACCCACGCGCGGCTCCGCGGCCGGGACGTGCCTGGCGCTCCCGGCCCCCTCGTAGCCCTTCCTCGGCCTCCCGCAGCGACGGGATGCGCCCGGGCTGGCACCGCTCTGCGATGCCGCTGCCCCGAGCGATCGGCTGTTTGCAGACTTCTGCGGTTTGTCACTCGGGCATAAAGGCTTCCACGTTAACCACGTACTGGGACCAAGGAAACCAGAGCCCAGGCAGAAACAGAACCAGGTAACAAGCACAGAGAATGACCTGGCCTCCCATGCTGGCCATAAGCAGGCTCAGAAAGGCTTCAGCGCAAGGAAAAGGTCACATCTGAGCCCAAAACGGAGCCTTTCCAGATACAAGGCTCTTTGCTCAGCCTAAGAAGAAGCTTGAATCAAGTTCCCAAGTGCAGCTCTGCATCCACGGTGTTGGTTCCCCCAGCCCTTTCCAAAACTTCCTGGTACTGGAGCAAATGTCAGGACTTATTTCACAGCCTGGGCTTCCCAGAAAGCAAAAGCTCTCCAAGAACGCCTCCCAAGCAGCGAGGGACTGCACAGCTCTCAGCACCAGGCCTGTTTTGGAGGACAAAGCAAAGACAGCTCCTGATGTGGAAACTACAGCTGCCAGAAGGGGAAAAAATAAAATAATAATTAAAAAAAGCAAGACCCACAAGGAGGACAGTATTTTGTAACAACACAAAAGCTGCCTTTGTGGCACTGTTCTTGACCAAGACATTAAAACCAGTAACAACCCCTGCTTGGCTGAAGTGGCTTGGAGCAGTCTGTGCTGCCACAGGCAGCGGGATGCCCCTCACCTGGGCTCAGCAGCATCTCACCCGGGCCCTGGGCGCCCTCCCAGCCTCTGCGGTGGGCGAGTGGGTAGAGCCAGCAGCACACGCTGCACCCCAGGCCGTTTGCAATAGGAACCTTCGGTATTTCATCACTGTGACTTTTCCCGAGTGAAGTCATGTGCTGTGTGCTTTATTAGATATATTTAAACTGAGGCAATTCTCTGCTAGTCTAAAATCCTAACTACCCTAAAATCACTTCATCCAGCTATGCTTTTGATTTAAATATTCTGTTTTTAAATGCCGGGCAAAAATAAAATTCTCTTTTCATTAGCAAACAATTTAATAGGCAGAAGGATTCCGTTTCACAACTTTTCCAACCATGGAGCCGGGCAGGTTTTCAGGTATGGCTGGGCTGGATTCACACTGTTTTTTGTGTTTTTATCTGAGATGTCTCAATGATCAGTGGACACCAGGGGCTAATTGCTGACCACCTCATCCGCCTCCAGCTGCCTTCAGAACTCGGCAGGTCGTGTGCCACCAGTTTTACTCATGTTGTCTTAGAGGAAATAAATCAGTGGAACTGCATGGGGAGCCCAAGGTTTCCTAACACTGTTTCTGAGCACTCAGCTGCCCAGTGTAAACAGCCAAACATCCCCTGTCCCTTCCATATTCTCATGCTCTGGATAGTGCAGCAGCTCTGAAACAAGCCAGTTACTCGCCTCTCAGCCTTGGCTACACACAGCAGCAACATCTGAAGTGTTAACATAGGCAGCCAAACAGCGAGAGCAATTATTTAGACAATCAAGTCCTGGTCCACAACACGTGCCTCTGAAATGCAAACAATTAATAATAATAGCAAAAATGCACGCAGCAACTGAAACGTGGACAGTGGGTTTCTCTGCGCTGGCAGCTGCTCCAAATTCAGTGGAAATTTGGCTGCTGAGCCCAGGCATGTCCCCACTCGGGAGCCAGCTAGCGCCCTCGGACACCTCTGGCCTCTGTGCTCTTAGTAACACTAACCTACCTTGCCCCTGGATCTTGCAAAAAAATTGCGAGGACTTGGCAAGATCAACAACATAAGGAAAAAAAAAAAATCAATTGCTACTACCAAGAGGTTAATTTTCACATCCCCATGAGTGCTGCACAATAATAAAGGACACAGTGATAAAGGGCCTGCACTAATCTAAAGTGCATCTCTAACCAGAGCGTGGTTATGTGTACTATACAACATAAATCCTCGTGTAGTATGAAGCAAAGAGCACCCGATTCCGCACATTCCTGGGGCTGCGCTGGGTTTTCCCCAGCACGACAGGCTGTTAATGTTTATCTTAAGAGCAAATGTTTTTGTCAATAGGGGACCTTCTCCCTTCAGCAATCACATAGCACACCGTGTCATCACACCCCTCCTTTGATTAAGCAGCGCAGACAGTAATTTAAGAGTGAACTCAAAGGAATTCAGGCGCGCTCCGAGGCTGCTGACATCCCTACGGAGGCAGCGGGTGAGGGCGCAGCCCGGCGCCCGCATCCCGACACTGGAGTCGGAGCCGACAGCAAGGGGCAGGAGCGAAGAGCCTTCTCAGGCACATTCCCTGTGTCTGCCTGCAGTCCTGACCTGGAAAGACTGCAGGGAGGGCTGAGCCAGCACCCATCACAGGGCTAGAAAAGGACTGGGCTTTTACAGCTCTCGTTCTGTCTCAGCACTCTTTCCAAGCAGAATCCAGACTTGGGGAAAAAAAGAAGGGAACACCAGGAGTTCCCACTCCTTTCCCCATGAAAGCCTGGTGAGACCTTATAATTCAGAGTGTCAAAAGCTCAAAGAACAAGTCTGTCCCTGTCCTGCACCTCGTAGCAGCTGTGGCAGAGACCAGCAGGTCTCACCATTCATCCCATCCTTACGGGGGGGATCCCCCCCCCCGGTGCCCCTACCTCTTTCAGGTACCAGCACTCATGGCAGGTCCTCCCAGCACAGTCGAGACCCACAGTCAGCAATGCAGGGATTGCCAAGAGCTGCCAGGACACAGACCAGCTCTGCCCCCCTGCTCCCACCTTCCTATATCCCCGAGACGGCGCAAGCTGCTTCCCTGGAGCATCGTCCCAAGCCCCCTCTGCTACCTGTAGAGGAGGGAGGGACAGGTATCCAAGGGGAGGACAAGTATCCAAGGGACACACGCAGCACCAGCCCGTCACCCGCTGCCTTCACATCCCCTCTCCTTCTCTGCTGGGGACCCCACACAACGCATCAGGGACCCGTCCTGGCAGGTCCCCAGTGCCAGCAGGACGACTGCAGTGCAGGGCAGGTGCTTGGATCATCTGGGAGCCCACGCAGGGGATGCCAAGTGTCTTTCCACGGGGCACCACAGCCCCCTGGCCAGGTGACAGCTCCCACCACCCCCTTTACCACCGGCCTCTCCAGTTTCTGCAGCGCCGTGGCACATCCACGTCCTCCCAGCCCCTGGGTTCACCCTTTCCAAGAGCAGCCCAGGAGGGATGGCAACGGGCACGCTTTATTTTCCGAGCCCAGCTTGCCGGTTTCCTCCAATTGGGGGCTTTCAGAGAATAACCGTGCAGCGGCAGGACCGCCCTCGCCTGCCGCCCGCACCTGCCCGCCCGTGTCTGCCCCGCAGCTGCCCCTCTGACAGCCCCGGGAACGCGCAGCCAAGTTTTGCAACCCGAGAACAAAATGCAAAGCCTGCCGCGAGGGGAAAGAGAACCCCTGACAAACAAACCAACCGGCCCAGGGCCGTCCCGGGACTGGAGCTGTGCCCCCAAAGCGCCAGTCCCCTTAGAAACAACACGAAAAAGTCACCTCCTCTCCCGGCTCCGTGGGCTCGAGGGCTGCAGTCAAACAAACGCAACAGTTTTAAAGGTTGGAGGAGGCTTTGGCCAGAGTCGGAACAAAAGGATGGTCCGTGATTTTAGCAGCATTTCTCCCAGCTTTCCCGTACCACATTGCTGATTCCCACAGTCACAGTCTTGTATTCTGGGCAAACAGTCCAATTTATTTCTATTATTATTTCAGATGAAAATCCTACAGCACTTGGCCAAAACCATTCATGGTGTCTGGGTGCTGTTTAAATGGCCTCACTGAGGGCAATAACTGCAGATCTGATATGGTCCCTCTGAGGCACACTTAGATCCTGCAGCCCTGGTCCTAGCATCCCTCCTGGGGGCTTTTCCATAGGGCAGCATCTCCGCGCTTCCCTGGGCTGGACAAGACCAGGATGAATACTCAGGGCTGTGTTACCGGCCACGGAGGGGTCCCACGGGCCAGCGATTAGCCAGTGGGGCTTGGTCGTGACAAGGGAAGTGGGAAGACTTCAAAGGAGGCGTCCTCACCCAGGGCGCACACACAGGGCCGCGCAGTGCGATCGGTGGGGTGCGCCGAGGGCACCGCAGCCGGCGGGCGCCTCGGCGGGCAGGGGCTCTGCCTGCCCCGCGCAGGGCTTCCCGCGGCAGCAGCCTGTGCTCGCACTAAGTCCTTGAGGTAGTTCGGCAGCAAGCACAGCCAGGAAGCTCCCGCTGGGACGAGCTTTAGGCACAGCCTTAAAATACCCTCCCCGCTCCACAAAGGAAGGGTTTGCCACTATATAGGAAGGTGCTGCAGTATTTGTCACTCTGCAAAGCACCAGCCTATCCGACCCTTCCCGGAGCGACATTCCACCTGTTTGCACGAGGCTTGCTGAGGTTTAGGTTGCTTGCAGCCACCAGATTTTAGATGCATTTTAAAAGTAGATCATTATTTTTCTCGGGGGGGGTTGTTTTTCCTTAAATATAGAGAAAGACTCGTTCTTATAACCAACGTGTGCCACACCAGAGCCCATCACGTCTCAAAGCTACCCACTAGGCACAGTACCTTTGCAGTGCAAAAAGTCCTCGGGGTTTGGGAAGGAGCCCTCTTCGCAGAGCAACTCGCAGGTTTTATCCGTGGCCAGGGGGTAGCTGTTGTCCTCCTCGTTGTAGTCGCTCCTGCCGTTGCTGTTGGAGTAGCCGTTGGCATACATCTTCAGGGCCGACCTGCGGAGGCACAGCAGCTCCTGGAAGGCATACCTGAAGTCCGGGCTCCGGCAGTAGATCAGAGGGTTGAAGGCAGAATTAACGTAACCCAGCCAGTTCAAGAGGATGTACACGTACTTGGGTATGATGTCGTCCTGGATGACGTGCACGATATTCACGATGAAGAAGGGCAACCAACACAGGGTGAAGGTGCCCATGATGATGCCCAGGGTCTTGAGAGCCTTGTGCTCCTTCAAGCAGAACTTGGAGGAACGGCGGTGCCCAGTTCGCCCATTCTGCTCCTGCTCCTTGTTCTGAATGTGAAACCTCCCCTCACTCTTGTCTATCTTCTGCAGCTGTTTCTTGGCCACCTGGAATACCCTGGCATATACAAAGACCATGACCACAAGTGGCAGGTAGAAGGAGATGATGGAGGAAGCAATGGCGTAGGCTTGATTGGTGAAGAAGTCGCAGCACGTGTCCTCCTTGTAACACTGAATGGCTTCAATACGCTCTGCCCGGTACCAGTGCATCTGGATGGGCAAGAAGGAGGTGAGAGCGGAAACCACCCACACCACCAAGATGACCACACGCGCCTTGCTCTTGGTGAGCAGGCTCTGGTACTTGAAGGGGGAGGTGATAGCGAAGTACCGGTCCACAGCGATAACACAGAGGGTCTCAATGCTGGCCGTGACACACAGCACATCCAGGGAGGTCCAGAACTCGCACCAGAAGTTCCCAAAATTCCACATCTCCATGATGATGTGGCTGGCGCCAAAGGGCACCACAGCCAGCCCCATCACCAGGTCCGCGCAGGCCAGCGAGGTGATGAAGTAGTTGGTGACGGTCTGCAGGCGCTGGAAGCGGGCGATGGCAGTGATCACCAGCACGTTGCCAAAGACGATGACGAGCACGATGAGGGACATGAGGATGCCCATGCCCACCACCCACAGGTCCCGCGACAGCGTGGGGTCGGCGGCGGCGCTCCCGTTGGCGCTGGCATTGCCGCCCGCCACCCCCATGGCCCCAGGGCCCCGCGCATACGGGGCGGCGGGTGCGGGCGGGCTGGGCGCGGGCAGCGGCCCCGGGCTGCGCTCTGTCCCGTCCCGTCGCGTCCCGCGGCGCTGCCGCCCCCAGTGCCCGCAGCCCGCCCGGCGCCGCGGACCTTATAGCAACTCCCCGCCGTGACATCAGGACA
>PTEX01000016.1:2886801-3048819 GCA_003342815.1 Eudromia elegans | reverse complement strand
GTCCCCGCGCCGCGCGGACCCGCAGCCGGCGCTGTCCGCCCCGACGGGGCCCCGCGCGCGACCCCCCGGCAGCCCCCAGAGCCAGCGCCACAGGGGCCGCCCCCTCCCCAGCACCGCCTGCCCCGAGGGCTCCGCTCAGCCCCTGTGCGTCCCTGCCCCACGGTGTCCCCGTGAGCGTCCCCCCACCCGGCACACGCAGCCACGGTGCCCGCGCGCCTCCTGCATCCCGCAGGGTCTGCATGTCCCCCTCCACATGTGCCACCACCCCAGGCACCCCGCTTTGCCCCACACATCACTCTGTCTCGAGGGGTCCCCACCCTGCACGTGCTCCCTACCCTGCACTGCTCCCATGTCCCACGTGTGCTCCGACCTGTGTCCCCGACCCCCCCGCCACAAACACGTGCCCCACACATCTCTGTCCCCTGCGTTCCAGGCACCGCTCTGTGTCCCTGAGCCCACATCCCAACTCACCGTGTCCCCACGTGCCCCTGGTCCCCACTCAGTCCCCACTAGGCTATGTCCCCTGCGGTGCTCAGAGAGCCCCTCTGCCTGGCTGGGCACTAGGATTTGAGCTTTCTCAAGAGCAGCATGACCCCAGGGAGACCCTGCCCTCCCGCGTGGTGACAGTGCCCTGGTTGGGGACTCCTGGCACTGATGCCCACCACACTACAGCCAGACATGTCCAAGACTATCAAAAGTGTTTCCCCCCAAGGCAAACACATTTGCTAAACAAGGACTAACGACTCCCGCAAATCTCCTTTTAACCAAAAGGGAGGTAACTCCACTCTGCTGGTTTCATTTCTGCCTCTGCTGAAACCCTGAGACCTCGTCCTGCCCCCTCACCAGGATGCACCCGCTTCCTGCAGTGCAAGGGGAGACTGACGACTGCGGTTTGCCCAGTAATTAAAATTAAATCAGGTGTGAGAAAAGGAGAAAACAAAGAGCTGCTTTCGCCCACATTTACCCCGTGCCTCCTGGCCATCAGCTGCAGAAGCAGCTGCATGTCGCTGCCCCTTAGGCACCTGCATTCCAGAGGCAGATGGTCACAAGCCACCCCGAGCCCATGTGCACACACAGCTCTCGCTGCAGGATCCAGAAATGCAAACATTGCCCTTATTAATCACAGCCTCGAGGGCCGCAGACTCTCTCCTAGCCTTCCGCAGCTATTAAAGGGTTACTAATTTGGGATCTCATCTGAAGCACCACCAGCCTGTGGAATCTGAACAGGGCTTCAGGTTTCGGCCTCGCTTTTCTTCCAGCCTCCGAGGAGATGGAAACGCGCCCAGGTTGCGGAGCGGAGCTGCCCGCAGTTGCTGCCTCCGCGGCTCGCGCCGGCGCCCCGCGGAAGAGCCAGGCACCTCGGCCGGTCTCGGCCCTGCAAGCCACTAGGTGTCCCATGTTGTGCACGGACTGTGCGAGCGGAGCCCCGGGCTATTTATAGAGGAACAGGCTGTACACGGAGCGAGTCTTGTGGCTTAAAACAGAGGGGCAAATGAGGTGCCAACATCAGGAAATGATAGGCAGTTTCAGCGGTGTGAGATTGCTCTCTAGGCAAGGATCTTCAGATATGAGTGTCTAGGATTGTTTCTATATTCCTCGGCAAACTTTGGAGGTTTTAGCATAAAGACATGAAAAGGAAACCTGCAGGACACCTCCTTCTACTGCAGACACACCAGGCTTTGGAAACCAGGGGCTTTTGGGTGAGTGAAAGATTAGAAAAAATATTACTGACCTTAAGAAGTGATAGTGCCCTTAGCTGAACAAGAAGCTTCTGCTGATCCCTGTTGAGGCAGGCAGGGCGGTGCTTTATACACACCTGAACCAATCAGGGCAACTGCAGCAAGCCGACAGAAGTCTGTGGTTCTCCATGGGTCTTCACCAGTTCCATGCCAATTAAGGATCTCATCCCAACACGAGACAAGCTTGCTTAGTACTGGCTCGGTGCAGTATCCGTGCCCATGAATCTACTGAATCCATGGGGATTTAGTAGAAAACATAATCTCCAGGACAGTCACAGCTGCTCTCTCTGCTTTGGTACAAGTGGGGCATCAAGGTCCTCTTGTACATGCAGAAATACAGGCTCTCTGGTAACCATCCTCTATCCTTCTCCGGAACCTGCTTCCAGTCTCCGGAAATCTCTATGGCCCAGGGTGCAGAAATCATCAAACCCAGCTTATAATTAAATATTTGGTCTTTGTTGTGCTGTATTCAAAGAGCCCTGGGCCTCTGAAGTGGTTAAGGATGTGGTGGAGGAAATACAAACCGGCTGGTATTTCCTCCTAAGTTCTGCAGCTGCTGGAACCATCTCTGCTCACTTGCATGAGGGGTGTCAGGGCAGGCCAGCGGCACAAGGTGATTTCTGCCCGTGGTCCATAGCAAATGGGACTAGTCACCACAAGTTCAAAATGGCAGGACTTGGCCCCACGTAAAAATAAATTTAATTACCCCAAACTTGACTGTGTTGCTTTTGAGGTTTCCATGCCCCAAACTGTGCTTGGAGTGGTTGTCCACTTTCAAAGATGTTTGAGGCTTCCTAGTTAATTCCAGAGAGCAGTCAGGAAAGGAGTAACATTTGCATTTCCTATTTTGGTTTATCAGAAGGATTGGGACCCAGTTCGCTGCGTCCCAAAAGCCTCCTCCTGTTCTCCTGTGGCTTGGAGGTGTCAAAGCAAGGCACGTCTCATTTGTTTCGTGCAGCACATCTCTGCTGCTGACCCCGCTGCTTTGCCACCACGCTAAGCGTTTCTCTTTTCATAATTGGATGCGTGCTCCCTCCTTGCTGGGTGACATTTGAAGAAGGGCCTGTGGGATCAATGAGAAAGGCAGGGTTGATAGGAAGAGGTAATCGCTTTTATTAGCCCAGCTGACATGATTGGAAAAAACAGCCCATCTTTTGGGCACGCAAGAGCTTCTTAGGACAGGGGCCAGCTGGGACACTGGTCCATACTCTGCTTCCCCAGCTGCATATTGCAACCTAGAAGGCATGAGGCGGCCTGATATCAAGCAGCTGGCGAGATTCAAGGGCTCGGAAGTGGCAGTGTTTGTCCAGAGAGGAATTTGTAAAATCCTCTTCTTGCAAATAACTGATAATACTGTTTGTACGGTATGTCACTGTAGCGGGGCTGGAAAGCAGCAAGAGCAGCATGCAAATAACATCAGGACATTCCTCTTCCTGCGGCAGCTAATTAACACCAGGCTCTTCTGTAGATGACCAGCGTGGCAAGCTCCTGGTCCTTCAACAAGCGGAGCTTAGACCATTCGGTGGTGCCTGCGCTGAGGGGCCTGTCCTGCATTCCCTGTTGCTTTGAACGTTGTTATTTGAGTGCACCCTGCTTGGGCTGTGAACCCCTGCCCTGCCAGCGCTGCACGGAGCTCCGTGCGTCCCCACAGCAACACCCGTGACGGGGCTGCTTGTGGTGGCCATCAGCGGGGGAAAGAAGGTAGGGGAAGCTTCCTGTGGGTCACCTCTTCCTTCACGCCACCACCTACGGGCTTCTGGCTTGCAGTTTTTCTCAGTTCAAACAAAACAGCGTGGCAGGAGCCCGGGAGCAGGTTTGCTGTGGTAACAAAACAATGTGGCCTTGTGGATCGCTATTCTTTTTTCCTCTCCTGTGCTTTAAACCATGAGAGGAAGCCACCTACTACTCACAGCTCCTGGTTAGTCTCCGGTTTGTGTTTGTAGGGAACGACGGTGTAATTAGAAGATAGGGTTCAAACAATGATGAAAAGTGATTGTTTGCCTATCTCTGCTAAGCAACATCAGGTCTCGCATCACAGTTGGCATAGACTGGGTTTGGCACTGGAGAGAATCATTTGAGCAGACTTTGGGTTGAGTCTGAACCAGGAAAGGGTTGGGATGGATGAGTGTTCCCCCTGGTTGCCCTCATTCCTTGCTGCAGGTACACGGGGAACTCAGCCTGCCTTTTGTGAAGCGTGGGGCTATCACCCTCCGTGCCAGTCGGATGGCTGCCCTGTGACGTTACCAGCAGGAACAGAGGACTCCGGGATGCTGCTTGGGAGAAGTGACTGTAAGAAGGGTCTCAGTTAAGAGGGAGCTTCATACACCGTGTGTTGCTGTTGGTGAAAAGCGTCCTGCAGGAGAGTTGTGCCGTGTTTCCCAAATCTACAGTGCCTCTCTTGATTTCTTCTGGATGAATCCTTCCATCTTATGATCATGGATGGTCTGTGGCCACCTCTTCTGTACGCTTCACTCTGCACTTTGTGGTCTGCACAGTACCATCACAACACAAGTCTCTGGAGATCTCTTTGATCTTTGATGTAACCAGCAATTTACAGCAACTAGAGCACAAATAAAGCAAAAGTAATGATGGACCCAACTAGCTAAGAACTACTGGAAGACCAAGGAGTGAATATGAGCAAGGACCCCAGTGAAAACCCAGGACCCCAGGTTTTAGCCCAGGGAAAACTTGGATACTTAATATGGAACATGACAGTAGTTCGGACAGCTGAGCATCAGATATTCATTGTCCCTAGGCCAAATACTAAATTGTTTGGCTGTAAATCAATACTGATGGTGAATACACACTATAAAACGACAAAGCCCAAGAACAAGAGAAATAGACGAGAGCGCCAAAATAACAGTTAGAGATAAAAGATTGCTATCAAGTCTTTTTTCATTCTTGTTACTGTTTGTTTCGGAACTCTACATCATGCCCATAACCACAAGTAACTGCTGACACTAACCATCTGCAGGCCCAGGCCAGCACCTCCTTCCTCCTGACCCAGCTCTGGCTGCAATCTCTGAGCCCATCCTGACATCAGTCGCTTCTTGTCCGCTCTGGTATCTCCTTTTCTGGAACGGTGTGAGGCTGCAGTTGGGTTTTGCTGCACAGTTACAGTTCTTTGAATGCAAACTGCATCCCGCCATCGAGGCACCATCAGCACTGTGGTGATTTTGCTCCATTAACCACAACACACAGAGCATTCAGCGGCGAGGTGCATCTGGCACCAGGGTCAAAGAGCAGATAAGGCTACATAAATGCAGCTCTGATTTCATGGGAGGCTGGGCTGAGAGCCAGGCTGAACTGCATGCTCATGCTGTGAGTTGGACAGGTTTGATAGTGACGCAAATGCATGGAACTGTGGCCATGCTGAGGTGCCTGTCATTTCCAGTCCATCCAGGACATTTCCTGTCCATTCCAGAACCAGAGCAATGATTTGGGTGATATTTTAGTGCTGGGATTGGGACAGGACAGACAGGGCAGACTCCCAGCTTTCAGAGGTGATGCACTAAATCCAAGGCTCTTCTGAAGCTGTCTGTCCACCTTTGGTCCCATGCAGGGAACCCCAAAACAAGAGCAGTCTCAAAGCGAGCTCCAGCTTCCGTGTTATGCTGGTGAGGACAGGCAGACCTGGGCAGGACAGCAGTGGGACAGCAAGGCATGCCACCAATTACTTTCCCCATTGTGCCTCATTTGCCTCACCTGATAAGGTAACAGTCCTCTTTCTTCAGCCTTAGAAGTCTGAGATCCTCAGATAATGCTCCGTGACATTAGGCAGGGGCCATATGATATGGCACTTGCACTGCCCCACTGTAAACATATAAACATAAACATAAATATATGTCACACCAGAGAAATAACCCAACAAAATAAAGGGCACTCTGCCCTTTTCAACCCTCTACCGTTACTGCTGGTCTACAGTGATCCTGGTCCCATGGATGATGAGAATGTTCTCCTGCTTTCAATGGGGCCAGGGTTTCACCTCATTCCTAATTTTAGAAGGCTACTTCATGAGGAAAGGGAACTTGGTGTGCCGGAATATGTGCCCAGTACTACTAAGTCCAAGAGGAAATTTGTTTTTTCCTGAGAGCTTTCTTATCAAATCTGCTGCATATCAAATCCAAAATAGCTTGTGTGGCTGCTGGTCAGCTCATGTTCTCCCTGCACTCTGAGGGATTGTTCAAGAGCCAGAGGAGGACTAGGTAGTCCAACACATACTGTACATTCAGTATGAGGAACATACTGAAGGCGTGTTCTTTATCTGGGGCAATCATGAGGTATTTTGACTTCATTTAATCGTTTTTTCCACTGGAGGCTAGGCCTTGGCCATGGTCTAAAAGCCAGTGTACAGATGTGTGCTGCTGACACATGGTGCCTGAGTGCCCAGGGACTGGTTTGTGTGCCTCCACCAGAACATCCAAGGAGTATGGGGAGACAAGGAAGCACAGAGGAATTCTGGCCCCCAATCACACTTTCCTTCCTCCTGTAGGACAGACCCAGTGTTTGTACTCAGAAGACACCCTGGCTGCTTCCTCTAGTCCATATGCTGAGCTCAGGACGGCCCAGCCCCTTGATGTGAGAGTCAGAGATGAGGGGAGGGCAAATCTTGGAGCTGACACACGTGTAAGGAGAGCATGGCCCTGTGGAGATGGAGCTGAGGGTCTGGCGTTAACTCTGCATATACGCGTGGCCCAGAGGATTGCCAGCAGTAAGAGTGCAGAAGGAAGGGCTTTAGCAATACCAGAAAGTGATCACATTGAGAGTCCTGGCCACAAACATCTGCAGAACGTGCAGAGATACTTATTTTGCCAGTTACCATCAACAAATTTGCCTACCTGGGGACCATGTCTAGAAGCAAGAAGGACGTTAAGCACTAAGATACCATCACGATGGGTAAAACAGAAGAACCTAGGCAGAATTCAACCCACTTGGCTCACATGCTGCTTGTCCCTTCTCCTCAGGACACAGAACCCCATCAGCCTATGTTTTATAATGTATTTATAACTGTATTTAACTTATCCACGAATTTGAAGAGAAGTTATCAGCACATCCACCACTCATATCACATACACTACCTCGTGCACATCAACTATACCCATTTTTTTCTGTTCCTTAACGAGCATAGGCCAAATTCAAAGTAGCCACATGAAAGTGAAAGGCACTGAGTCTCACGACCACCAAGACTCTTTACCTACCTCGACCCATTCTGGAATGTCAGAACAAATATTGTGTATAGCTCCTTAAACAATGTAAGTAATTGCTTTTAGAAAAGCTATTGTGTGTGGCATTCATCTGGGAGATGGTATCTGTGAATGGTGTTTTGTGTTATTACCGTATTTTAATAGCACGTGTGATTACATCTCTGGCTAGTGTTTTTATTTGCTGTAGTATGGTAATTGGATGATTCTAATCTGTGGTGAGGGGTTTTTTTCCTTTCTTTTTTCCTTTCTTTCTTTTTTTTTTTTTTTTTTTTTAATGAAGATAGACCTGGGGGAACTAGTGTGAATCTTTCTCTTCACTGGGACAAGCAAACTCAAATATTCCCTTTCCACAACCTCATGTGCAAAACACTCACTAGAGATAAAAAATACTTCTGAGTCCATCTCTAAATAGATAAAAGAGCTTGCAAGCCTGGGTTTCCTCTTCTACTTAGGACATTATCCACTTTGATGGAGACATAGACTGAATATTTTGAATGCCATGTATCCTCCAGAACCCTCACACACTCCTAGGGAACAGGAAACACTCTCCCTCAAATTGCTCTGAGTGCTACTGTGAAGTTCAGCTTCTTCCATCAAAAAGGGGTTGCACATGGGACTTAATTTTGATTGCATTCCTGGGTACACAATCCCTGTCATGTCTGCAGCTCAGCTTCTCCTACAAGGCAAGCAGCACATGTTGATCCAAGTGTTGTCTTCGGTAGTGTTGCTGCAGTGATGCTCCTGCTCTGATCATCAGCATATTTCTTCAGGAACCCAACCTCTGTGCCTGGGCTTCCAACATACAGGCACCTGTATCCAGCTCTTTCAGTCCATGGGGACCTCCAATGCCCCAGACATCTCTGGCAGGAATTTTCTACCACTTATAGTTCCAGTTTTAGAAACCTCACCTCGAGAAACCCTCTCTGACCTCTGCTGAGCTGTTCTGCAGGGCACAGCTGAATATTAGGGCAGGTTAACTGAGAATCATGATGAAGTTTTTAAGGTATGAATTGAGCATAATGTCTGCTGGCTCAGTGCCATCTCGTCAGAATGAAAGAAATTAATACAATGAACTTGAAGTGCCTGTAAATATTTCTGCAGTGAATCGAGCCCTGCCTAACCATTGATTTCCCACTTCAAAGGTCAAAGTCATCTGGTTTTGTAACAGCTTACATAACTATCTGATGGAAGAGAAAAGCAAGGAAAGATGTTTCAGAGTATTCGAGTGGGAGATGGCATTACGAGAGATCCCACATTCCCAAAATGCAGTGCTAGAGGTCAACACAGATGTGGCCACAAGGATTAGGGAGGGGAGAAGGCAGCAGTGCCACCGCAGATGTTATCATGGGGCAGAGATCATTAAGTAAAACTGTCTTGGAGGTCCAGCAGATGGTTTCCTCCAGCGATGCCCAGTGCCAGGTGAGAGCTGTTCTGTTGTGTTCTGATCTTGTTCCATCTCCTGGGAGTTTCATGGAGGAGGAAAGATTCTTCCCAGCAGGAGCACAAGGGGCAACTACATTTTTGCTTTGTTTTGTTTTGTTTTACTCTCTGCATGCCACCAAAATTCCTCTTTGCTCCCGTTGTCCCTGTCACTTATGAATTCGTTAGTCATCATTGTTTCCTTTGTAGTGTAACCACAGGCAACCAGCTGGATGTATGTGTGTTATGGATAAAAATACTCACTGGGAGAGATGTGCCTGCATTGGTATTGGTAACAACAGCTTCCTCTGCTTGGGATTAGCCAGGAGGATGTGGGGCATGGGCAATGCCAGCTTCCTCCACACGTGTGGCACTGTGTCTGCCTAGGGCACATGTGGCAGACAGGCATCCCGGTCCCAGAGGAGCAGCTGCTTCTGCTTCTCAAGACTGAAAGATGTTGAGAGAACAAAGTTCACATCCCAGAGTGGGTAACACAGGGCCATGTACATCGAGATGGAGATATATTGGTCCGGATGGAAATGACAGGAACTTCCCCCGGCATCTCTTTATAAAATGCTTGTTCCTGGCCAGAATATTGTATAGGAACTTTAGTATGTTCTTGTTGTTGCTTTTCCTAAATTAAATGGCTGAAAGAGAGTGATGTATTTACATCTGCCTGAACTCTACGTCTGCAGGGTAAGACAGGCATGAGCTTTCATAGATGACCTTGACACTCAGCCCGGGTGGCTAAATGGCCTGGAGCTATGACCACCACTAACTGAATTTAGCATGGGTCTTTCTCTTACAAAGACATAGTAGGTGCTGAGGTGAAGTAATTTACTCCTTTAAATAGTTTCTAGGACAACTTAAATACCTTCCAAAGTGACTATCTGAACTTAAAATACCGTGGATGGTTTTACAGGCAAAACAGAGGTGCATTGGAGACCTGGCAGTTGGTTACCTCTGATGACAGCTACGCTATCTATAACTGTCCTGCACAGCATATCCCAGACAAGATCGCTCTTCATCTGCAGAAAGAATGTTGTTCCTTTCCAGATTTAGAAAATCAGGGTGACTTCAGCCGATAAACCCTGATAAGAGAGAAACAATTAATAGGAAGGTATGTGTTCTCTTTCCTGTAAATCTCAGTTCATTCCTCTTGCATTAGTTAAGGCAGCTGAAGGGTTTGAGTGGGTGCAGCTTTAAAAATGAAAATATTGTTTGAGGTCCAAAATAAATAACAATGAACATAGGCATGTGAAAAGGAATTATAAGGGTATAAATATTAAAATTAAAAAAAAAAAGGCAATCATTTACCTGCTATCAACTTGACTTCAGGGATTCTATTTCCCCAGACAGAGTGGATGTGCAGGGTTTATTCAAGCAGGTAAAGCTGAATTCCAGAGATTACGGAGTGGTTGCTTCTCCCCTGTCTATGAGGCCAAGTACAACAGGCTTTCCCATCAGACAGAGATTGAGACCGAGAGGTCATGAGCCCTGGCTCCAGCACTCCCTTTGCCACTTTCTTTTTCCCCCAAGAATTTTAAGCTCATTAATTAAATAGCCCTCACAGCCTGTATTATTATTATTATTATCCTTATGAGGTCAGCAGCTTTGGTGGGAGACTGGGGAGACCCTGTTTCACAGGAGCGTGTCTGCAAGTGCAGGAATGAAGGCGTCTGGTGCAGCCCTGGGAGATGCAGCTCTGACCAGTGCCCTGGGGATCTCCACTGCCTCACAGCATTGGGCCCTCTGTGTAAAGCCATCTCTGCCTTCTCAGACAACCTCTATAGTCTTCTTGCAGGCAAAATTGGGCAAAAATGCAGGCAAAAAAATCATGGTTGTAAATCTCAGAAACCTTGTAGGTATTGGAGATGAGGGGCTCAAGACTCCATGCACGTCCAGGATGAAGAAGGGCAGCCACGAGGAAAGGTAAGAAACAAAATACCCTTCCTTATCTATAGGTCAGCAAGTAGGCTCCATCCCCAGAAATAGCCAGTTTTGCAGGTCACTGTCAGAAAGAAAGTCATCATGACCAATTCTGGGAAAAGGAATAGGACAGGAACCTAATTACGAGCCCATCAACAACGAGAAAGGAAACACCTCATTACTAGTGCTGGCTTGCAGGAGGGCTAGCAGGTCTGTTTGATGTGAAGATTATCCCCTTTGCAAGAAATGTTCCTGTTAACTCCCAGCTTCCTGTTCTGGTGCCACGGGGCATGGACGTCTAATCCCATTGTACAGTCTGACAGCTGGGGCACCAAGAGGGCACCAGAAGCCGAGCTGAGGTGCAATGGGTTCTTCCTGCAACAGGCCACATGCAAACATTTAAAATAAGAGTGCCTCTGACTGGCGGTGATGGTACTATTGCAGCTGATTAAGGGTGACGCTGGGACTCAAAGCTCAAAAGCTCTTTTGCTCTGAGCATTTGCAATAGTCAGTAGTCATGTGTCATGATCTACTGTGTACTGGGACCTGTAATCTTGCTTAAAACTCAGCTGTAAACTCATCCAAGACTGGAAATGTTACGCAAGTGAATAAAATATCTTTTCCCTCAAAAGCAACATGTAACAAGCTGAAAGACCCATTCATAATTGCTTTCTGCCTTTGCAGATCTGCTGTCATTATTGCCGCTCTCCAAACTCCGGGGGCCAATAAAAATATTTGCAAATTTGCAAAGATCATAAAACTTGCAGTAAGTCTCTTTGCTCTGTGACAAATAGACTCATGTCCCTCATAGTGGAGAGAACTCTCGAAATGCAAGAGCCTTCTCCTCTGATCCCACTTGCCTGAAATCCCTGTACAGCAAAGCTAGTGCACTGTCACAGGGAGGAACAAACTGTAAGAAATCCCGCTATGTTAATGTAACCTCAGTGGATAATCCATTCATCTTTTCCTTGAGACTTCACCCCTACTTTCAGTTATATCTTCTCAGGTCATGGCTCTGCTGTGGAACAAGCTGAGGAGTGAAGACACGTCCATGGCTCACCTTGTTCCTCGGAGACCTCTGTGCTGCTAGAGGTGGGATTCTGTGTGAAAAGCACGGTTGAAAGCCAGGTCCCCAGTGTGCTGTTAGTCTGTGCCCTGGGCCCCCTCATGGCCTCATGAATCATGTTCTCCACCAGGCCCATCTCCTAGGGCGCAGAAAGCAAAGGCTGAGCACTCACTTCCACTGCAGGAGCCAAGTTTCCGGGACCTGAACACAATGCTGAGACCTCAAGGGACAGTTTTGGAATTCCACCAGGGCTGAGTTTACTTTGGGTTTTGTCACTTTTTGAAAGAATTTTAGCACAGCTTTAAATAAAAGCTGTGCCAGGGGACGGCTTTAGCTTCCAGAAGAATTTGCACGGAATCCTGCCTGTGCATCTCAGCTAGGACTCGCAGAGGTATCTCCTCCTCTGACCTCAGCCTGCAAACCAGTTCTTAAAACACCCTGGAGTCCTAACTTTGCCTGGTTATCCCATGCATTGACTTCTATCCACCTTTTCAAATGAAACTCCACCTAGTCAAAGAGTAACACTTAATAATCCGGACTTGAAAAAAAGTGCAAGGTTGTGTCTTGATTTTGCAGTGTGCCTGACTAGGACGCTGCCCCATGAGGAGCAAATGCTGCTCTCTAGCAACAGAAAGAAATGACATATATTTAGTAAGTCTTTTCTAGTTCCCTCTGTCCTAATGGTGGAAACACTATTGAGTTATCCGGGTTTTCAGCTGAGCCAAATCAGCTGTTTGTCTAAAATGGGTCTGTTCATCTCTGGAGCCTCCTATCTCTGTTATTACTGGATAATTGGTCGTAGTTATCCATGCCTGGCTAGGGAAGTCAGCGTTTTATATCCACGTTATTGTAATTAATAGCACAGCTCAAATATGGTTAGCCATCTGCCACTTAACATACTGATTTGGAATAAGGACTTGCAGAAACCCCTTTTTTTCCACCACTGTATCCCTCTGTTTTTATGCACATCTGTATGTACACCCAATGATAAAGCTTGAAGGATTTGACTGGAGACAAACGTACTTCATATGGGAATAGGACAAAGGACTTGGGCGAACTGAGCCTTGCGTCAGTGGCTTTTGGACCACTCCCCAACAAATGTTTCTGCTGATAAGGACACAGCATTGTTAGCTTTGGATCTTTCACTCAATGGGAAAAAAATTGGTGCGTAGCTGCTGTTGCACACTATAAATCATGGGTTTCTTAAAGGCCTATTGGCAGCCAGGGTTCCTCAACAGCCTAAGATGCTGCTGACGGCTCCCGTTTGTGCAGTTCTTCACCAAAGGGTGGTTGGCTGTTCTGTGAAGTCAAGCAAAGTACCTTGCAGCAACTGCTGATCTGAATCATCAGAAGCTCAAGCCCGTTGCTGAAGTCAATGACCCTGATTTGCTTCTCTCAAAGATTATATTTATACAGCTGGATGGCCTTTAGTTTTAATGAAACTTGTCTGACGTGGTGAGAAGAAACTCAGTCTCTTAGGTGGAGGAGGTACCACGACACCTCTTTCAAACTCACCTTTACGTAGCAACACATTGAATAAGGTCAGGTTTACCTGCTCTGTCATTTTCTTCAAGACTGAGAACACAACAAGCTTCTGCAAGTGTTCACCTATTATTTGATGGGGACATGATGAACTCTTCCTTTCGCGGAATGCATGTTCCACTGGTGTTATAGCAGCCCATCCTTTACAGAGTGTTTGTTACCACATCCCCTAGGTTTTGAACATTTTAAACTATTATGGTCTGAACGTGCAGAAAACTCCAGGATTTGTTCAGTACATTTGGCCACTGGGCAATATTAGCCTCATCCTGGAATTTTGTTGCGAGCTTCCCAGCCTTGCACGGCTAAGTCTGGAGATTCTTTACAGTTTGTGCGTGCTGACGTCAACAGAGCCCCTTGTCACAGAAATAAAACCAAAGAGAATTTCTGGCACTCGTCAGAACAATACATAGTTTTGCAGTGACCTCTGCATAGCAAATGCAAAGCTCTGTCTCCTTGCTTGACACTGTATAAAATACTTAGCATGTGAATTTGAATTGGTGTTCTAGGACCTGGAAGTGTGTGAGGTCCAAAGTATCCAAGCCATCTTCTAAGGTCATTGTCCTCACTGCAAACCATGGAAGCAGGAAAATGATATCATTAAACTTTTTTTTTTTTTTTTTTTTAAATTCAAGAGAAGCTGAAATATGAAAAGGTTAAGCGAGTTGGTCAGGGACACAGAGGGAATCAATAAGAGACTGGAGCCTCAAAGCTGCGTTTCCCAAATGCTCTGTGTGAGCCCTCAGACCAGATTTTATCCCAGTACAAAGTGGATGGTACCCCAGCCATTGGGCCAGGAGCACTTGCTGCTAGGGGTGACATAGAGCCCATTTTGGTCCCACAGCAAATCCGTCTTTCACACAACTGCACACGTGCCCATTGGCCTCAGTCTGTTTGCTTGACTGGAGCAGAAAGAAAATCCTGTAATTCAGCAGCGGTCTGAGGGCGGCTGACCTCTACCTGGCAAGCAGGGCTCCTCAGCAGCGTGCACTGTCAGTTTGCTTTGGTTTACATTTATTTTGTTTAGCCTCATCTCTTGTAGGTATCCAAGGGGAAAGCAATTGGATTTGACAGCCGGGGTCTCTCAGCATCTTGAAGTAATCTGTAAGGACACAGCAGCATGATAGTCATTAGGCAGCGGTTGCAGCAAACGGCTTCAGGGAATTTGTCCCCACTCAGGAGAGTTCTTGTGTCAGAAGGAGGGTTGGGAAAGCCTCAGCAAACGGGGGCTTGTTTGTCTTGGAAGAACTCCGGGGAATCGCAGGGAGTGTTGGAAGTGCCTGGTGATCCATTGAGCCTTTCATGCTTGGAAGCTGTCGCTTCTCTAGCTTCTCTGTGGCTCTCTTAACTCGCCCTCTAAAAAGCAATACCACAGCTGCGTCCCTGCTATGTTTAGCATAGCACATGGCATGTTTAACACTATAAAAATAATGAATTCCACCAATATCAAGCACGATTTAGGTGCCTAGAGCTTCAGCCAGGTATTCTGGACACTCGCTTTGGCTTGTTTCAACAGAGTGCCCTGAATTGTCCTACACAGTCCACAAAGGCGAAACAGCCACATAGCAAACCTTCATGTGCTGCCTACCATGTCTCAGTTTGGAAGTGTGAGTTTTCAAATCCTGTAGCTTTGGTCTTATACCACTGCCATGGAAGTCGGTGCCAGTCTATTCAGGAATTGCTCTTCGACAGCCTTTCTACCCTGGGGTGCTCTCTCAGCATCTCCCATGAGACGGCAGCTTTGCAAACCCAAGCAGTCCTGCACAACAGCTCAGCGTGGAGAAAGATGGATGTAAAAAGGGTCAGAACTTCAGAGCAGCTGCACAGTTTTGCAATAAATTTGCTTTAAAGATAGAGTTTGGCAAAGGGTGTGTTTTGTTTTATTTTACACTTAGGAAGCTAGAGAGGGAAATAGAAAAGTTTCATTTCTCATTTTTCACAAAGGTTCTTTGCAGTGGAAAGGAATTTCAGTGGACTGTAGAGCTCAGCTGAGCTTATTTTGATTCTTTTATTGGCCAGGATTAGCTGCTTATGGTCAGAGTCTCCAGGGATCTTGGCCATTGGGAACAGCACTGTTTTAAAAAGCTGGCAGAAGGAAACGGTGTGTCCGGCTGTTTCCTGGGTCAGTCTATTCTCGGTCAAAATCTTTATAAATCCCAGCTTAGCTATTCCTCAATGTTCAATGAGTTCATTTCAAGAGTGTTTTTCAGTGAAGACAAACTGGTTGGTAACAGGCAAACACAGGACTGGGAATGAGAAACTCATTCCCCAACCAAACACTGGCACAAAACAATCCCATTAGGTTGCCCTTGCCAAGAGTGTTACTGAAAACACAGAACTTCCATTCGGGTGCATAAATACAAGCCCATCTTTCTCCTTCCCTGATACAGGCCCCACCGCCGTGCTCGGGATGCTGCTGGGCGTGCCGTGGAGCCGTGCTGAGGAGCTACGTTGGTGCTGCTGCAGACCGTGCGCTTGACGCACGCGGAATCCCTCCCGCAGGGTGCCCGGACCGGCGCGTGCTCCGAGCGTGCTTGCGCTCCCGCAGCTCCAGAGGGTCAGCAACCTGCGTCAGAGCTCGTCCTGAACCTCAAAGCGTTGCGGAGGGACTTGGGGAGGTTTGGAAAGCTTTGGGAGCTTGGAACATCCTTACTTCATCCACGGCATGAAGTCCGTTCCTTCAGCAAGTTCCTGCTGGCATGACCTTCTCCGTGCAGCTTTTCCCACAAGGAGGTAATACACGCTGAAGACTAAACATGTTTGTTCACAGGAGGAACAAGCGCCAAGGTCCAGCCCTGACTCACGCACCCGGGCAGGCTCCGAGGGACGGTGCTCTGCAGAGATCGGCCTTTCCCAAGCAGACACGGTGAGTGGCCAGCATTGCACTGCATCTTGGCCCAGCCTTATCGGCTCTTTCACCAGGATGACTCAAAGGAAATCACGGCAGCCTTTGAAGCTGCTAAACCAGGCCGAGGATTGTCTGTCATCTCGGCACAGCTCCAGTCCCAGCAGGAAAAGAGCAAAAAGCGCTCACTGAACCCAGGGTAAAATGCTCTTCCAGGCATAAGCCACTGCAGTTCTTTCTTTTGCTGCTGTCAGAACAGGACAGCAAGATCTGTCTTTTTGGCAGAAACACTGGTCATATTTTATCTGTTTGCAGGCTTTTTCATCAGCCTCCTGGCCTAAGGAATGTGTCATGCAAAGAGCTGGTTCAATGGGGAACCTCGAATGAGAGTCCATTCATCATAACAACCACCTGGACCATCAACACACTGGCCAGGTGGGAGAACTGGATCAGGAGAACTACTCTGAGGAGATTGCTCAAGAGCACTGTCAGCACCAGGCACAGGACCCAGAACACGTTATTGCCACGTTACCGTTTGTACATCTGATGCAAGAGTAAACAATGCACTCCGGAGTGGTCAGGAAAGCATTCTCGCACGTCGTTAGAGGCGGACACTTCTACAGATCCTGGATACCCAATAACGCAGTGATGAGACAGAAACAACTTTTACTTTATTTATTTTTTTTAATATTAAATGGATAGATGGTATCCCATGCTTTATGGCAAATAAAAGGAGTGTGAGCAAAAAGATTGTGTGACTAAAATGTGAGTTGCTTGAGCTTTTTAGTTTCAATCTGATTTAGAACTCAATAATCAAAAGAAAACATGATTTTATGTGTGTGTGTGGATGTTAAATGATATCATTGCAACCTCAGCATGGGTATGCCTTCAGCAATAGGTAGACATGCATTCAGATTTATATTCATGCCCATATCACCTGAATATACACACAGAAATGACTCTGTTTGCAGCCCAGTCTAGCCCAACGGAATTAACAATTCTGTTAATTTTCCGGGTGTTTTTGCGTGTCAGTCACTACCCACATGACCAGCATCATCAGTATTACAACATACCTGTAAACTGGAGATGTGCAGTGCAAGTCGTCCCACCGCTCTTCTCCCTTTTCTAATTCTACTTCTTCCTTCTCGTGAGTCTTCCAGCCTTCCTGTACATGTCCACCTATGCGATGTTTAGCTCTCCTCCTTTGCAGTTCATATTGATCTAGACCGGCTCGCAGTCCATCCTATTGACATTCTGGTTGCATTTCCGCTATGAAGCAATTCTGTACGTAAGTGCTCAGCAGCCTTTGGCCCGATGAGCCTGAACTACTGTGAACCCGAAAGCGCACGAAGCAGTTCTGGAAAGCGCCAACCAGTTTTCCCTGCACAAAGCTGGGTGCAGCGCTTCTCGTAATCCCATCAGGCAACAGAGCAGGCATCTCCCCTGTGCTGCTGCCCATGGACGTACTTGCTCTCCAGGGGGAAGGGGAACAGCAGGCCGTGGCAGTGCAATCGCAGAGCACAAGGGCAGCATTTAATTTTGTGGAGTGTGCCAGCATTCACAGAACTGCCCCCCGGGATGCTTTCTTCAGCTGTTTGTCCTACATCCTTCCCACAGCAGAAGCACAGGGGAGGGGAAAGGGAGTCTGAGTGTCCTCGCTGAGGCTGCCTGCACCTTCTCCTTCCTTCCAGTTGCCAAAGGTGGTAACGTGGTTTTGCTCTATGCTTCCGCTTGGCATTTGTGTAAGTCAAATGTTTTGCTGACACACAAACCTGACCATGTTCTTGTCACTTGTGCTTCTGTATCTGTATATTCTGGGTTCTGTATCTAAAATTTCATTTTTACTGAATTGGTTATTACTGTTAATACATTAACAAAATAATGGCAGAAGATGTTATTAGCACATGGAGAGCTAGCACGCACTGTATTCACCATCATGCATAAAACTGAGCAGTAGACCCAACATTTGCTCTTGCATAACTAGCCCCCTCTAGTTATAAGGGGCCTATATAACCCCTCTAGGGTTAGAAAAGAAAATAAAACTGCAGTTCCAAGGCTTGCTGTAGAAAGCATCTGTGCAGCTCATGTGTTCACTGCGGTGCTGTGAGCATCAGTACATGTGGCAACTCCACGTTTTCCTGTTTTCCACGGACCTCCTGCCCCCATGACTTATTCTATCAGTCTGTTACTGAGTCCATCAGTACCAAAGTCCAACCCCATGTGAAGCCTCCATGCCTGCAGCTGGGAGCCTTGCGTAGCTGGCCCTGCAATGCAAAAGGCATGAGGAACGTCAGCACCTCCGCGAGTCCGCAAGCAGCACCTTGGGTTCAGCTCCGTAGTGCTGAGTGAGCTGGAAGAAACCCATCACATGCTCCGTGTTCCCAAGGCAGGCTCCTGTTTTTATTAGAACATCTTGGGCAGAATCTCGTCTCAGTTACATTGATAAAAATCCGGTTATGCTACTACAGGCGACTGAAGCATTTCAGACATATCCTGGTGTGACTCAGAGCAGAATGTGTCCCCGGTGAGTACAGGGACAGGCCTCCTCGAGGGAGCTGATAAACAGCATCTGGAAGCACAAGAATCCACACTTGGGATAAAATACTGCACACAAGTATGTTATGCCAAGCCGTTCAGATTGCACAGTTAGCAGATGATGACAAGATTAGGTAGACCTTTTCCAGGTCATGTTTGCATTTATCTTGCTGTTGAAATGCACTGTTTTGGCTGGGGAAACATGATAGAAAACGATAGGGGATTCCAAGCTGAAAATAAGTGAACAGCAACATACTCAAGCTCTGGCCAGAGTCCAGTGTTGGTAATGTAGATTTGTTGTTGTGGCTTTAATTCATTTTCAGAGGCAGGAACAGAGGCAAAATAGCTAAAGGTCCATTTAATTCCCAGGCTGAACAGCCAAAGCTCAAGGAGCTATAGCAAGAAAATTATTACCACCTCTTTTTCCATGTTAGAGACCAGATAAAAGCAAAGGAGCATAGAAATATAACAGGAATGTAGCTCAGCACAGGCTGCAAGCTTCGCCTAAACGTCACCACAAGGTCAGGGAAGCTGAAACATGCAGGAATTGAGAGGCTGCCTGTGGCCCGTCCAGTTCTTTGACCCTCGTCTCTGTAAACTGTGTGAGAGAGGAGCAGGAATTCTGCAAGGTTGCTGCCAGTGTGTCATGTAATGTGACTTCAGCTGGGACACGGTGTCTGGCTGATTTACTCTGGAATGCAGTGCCAAAGAGACAATGATGACTTCTGGATATAGCTAAGATTTGCTCATCTGAGACCACAGACTGAGGAGATAAGTGCAGTTGGGAGTGCTAGGGCTAGATTTGAAACCCTTCAGTCGAGGTGTTTCAGATCATGGAACCAGCACAGGGTCATTTGTGTCATGCTTTGAGAAATGGGGGGTGTTTGCCATGGTCAGCTGTGCTCAGTCATCATCCATCCTCCCTTGGGCACCGTACGGCTTCGTGCCGGAGGAATCCCCGCAGAATCCCGCTCGCACATCCCGATCCCGCTCCAGGCGGCCCTGCACAGCCAAACATGCAAGGCTGGGAAAATACACGGATCACATAAAGTGTTCAGAAGCTTTTTTGCTGTTTAGGAGTTTAAAAGACAATTTTGACTGCAGCCTGATAGGAGCTTTTCACTATTCCGGCACTTTCCTTGGTGAAATACATGGAAAACAATTTATACTTTCAAAACGTTTAGACACTAAAAGACTGCAATTCAAGGATTTTTTTTTCATGAGTGGGTGCCAACAGATTGGGCCATGTGTTTGTGAGAAAATGCACATGGTTTTGGTGACAGAGCATGGTGTCCAGCCAGATTTGTATAGTACTCCTGCACCCCTGAGACCTGCAAGCCAATCACCAGGTTATTGCAGCGAGCCCTTTCTAGGAACAGGGGTTCCAGTTACAGACACACAACACGAGGAGGGTTGGGTGTGCGGGAGAAAGTGCATGGGAGGAGGAACAGAAGAAAACACTCAGAAATGGAAAGCGAGGATTTATGGTGCAAGGTCAATTCTGGCACACAGCTCCTTGCTCCAGGGAGGAACATGCAGCACCTGTAGCTTTTTTAGGCTGCCTTTATTCACTGAACAGTTAATGCTAATGAAATGCCAACATCAAGCTTCAGTCGAGGTGATAACTGCAGCAATAGCTCCTGCAGGTTACCTTGGCAAGGGATGTAAAGCTCGGAGACATGAGCCTGGCATTGTCCTGCAGCCTCAGTCAGGGACACGGAAGTCTTCACCCCCTGGGAGCACTTGTTTGCCTATTGCCTTACGTTAATGAACTGATGGATGTGATCAGATCCCAGGATTAGATGAATTCCAGACAAGAAGAAGGATCAGGCTGCAGTTCATCCTGCGGGAGACTTGCTGGAAGGCAGACTGTCCTTAGGTAGATCACTGCGGCCGCTCCAAAGAGGAAAGCCCGAAGTGCTGACTGGTTTAGACAGTGTCTGTTGAAAGATGCGCTGGGCAGATAACCTGCTTCCTGCTGAAGGGTTGTTTTTTCTCTGCTCTACAGGAGTGTTTGTGAAGGTCTGCTGCTGGATATCAAACTAGGGTGCTAGAGATTTTGAGAAAACATTCTGTTGGAGATGGGCGTAACAGCTTGCCGTCTACCAAGAGCCCAACTCTTTGGTGAGCTGATGTCTTCATGGCATGAAGACGTGGGTAGAGGCACAGGTGAAGTGTCGTGACTACTGCTTTTGAGCAGGGTATTTTTGCTATCCAGCATGCAAGATGTTGAACAGATTTCCCTCATGTGCCAGTCACCCACAGCTCTCCTCAGTGACAGCAGAGGTTCATTTTTTAATGGATGATCCAAGAAACATTTAAATCTTCATTGGTAGGTCAGGCTTTGGTCAAGTCTCTTGTCCTATCGATGTAACATTCCTTCCTTGCAATTTTTTATGAGATTTGTGACCTCTACAATACCCACAGTTGTGCATTTTCTATTCAAAACTTAGGCTGAATTTTATAATGCTATGCTGTAAATCTGTGACATCAAGAAAAATTATTTTAGACTCTGAGGTTATAGAAAAGCTACTCGGTGTTGAAAGGCGAATAATCAGCAGAAAGCCTTTTGGTGGGATTCAGGATTAACAGTTGAAGCTCAGAAGAAAGGTTCCTGATTACCCTCAGATAAGGTCTCTTCATGTTTCCTTTTCTGGTAGACTCATTTGGAGAGTGATTCATGGTGTGCTGAAAGATGGAAGCAGCTTAATTACCAGCAATCAGCCCACTCTTAACATTCCTGGGGAAGGGAGTGGGGATGAATGCATGATTAAGCTGGATGGGCTAGCGTTTACTTTCCTCAGTTTGCCTGGATCAAAGGAGACGATTCGCTCCCAGAGTTTGAAAAGCATGGGCTACTCTCATGAATCCGTTTCATCTATAGATATCTTAAAAGCTGTATGGAAAAAGTGTCGCTTTGATTCCTCAGTCTGGGTAGCTGATGCATGCTGGAATAGATAAGTATTTTCCCAGACTTTAATAGATATGCTGAATAATCTCACCTGTGAAAAAGCATTTAAACGCAACATTTTCTGAATGAGACTTTTCATTTATTTCAAGTGAAATAAATGAGTATCTTTCTTAGTAAAAAAAGTATTTTTCTTCTAAAGCTTTTAGAGAACAGCAGTTAAAAACCTTATGAAGGTCTTTAGAATCCAATACAATGTTCCATTTGATCCAAGTTGAAATTATTTGGAGCATTTTTTAACCTCTTTCATTTTGGAGCAGAAGCCCCTTCTGCTCAAAAAAAAAAGAGATTTTCATGAATAGAAAAGGAAATTTTACTGTACCAATCCAAGAATTCATGCCTATAACACGAATAAAGCAGAAGGCTGTATCTGATGTCCTCCTTGAGAGCACAATTTCACTACCAGACACCCACCCTCCTGCATAGGGTTTGTAAATTCCCTTTTTGGATAAAGAAAGATTTGTGGAAAAAATGAGGCCTGATCAGCTACTGATTAATAATTTGTACCGTGCATGTTGTCTCCATTGCAGGCTACTCTGCTTGTTGGCTAAAGGGGAGGACTTGATCCGTGTTCACCATTGGGCCAGCAATTATTTTCTGTTTCTGTTCTGGCTAAAGGGAACATTTAACCTCTCCAAAGAATTTGTGCAGCTACCAAGTCAACAACATTTAATCTGAGAAAAACAGCCAAACATTAAGTAACACTAATTACGTCCCTTCTATGACATGTGGTGAGCAGAGCAAAGTTTAGTAGTGGGTGATGGGAATTATCCCCTGTCAAGGCACTGCGTGTCCGGATGCACACGAGCATTCCCAAGAGAGCTGCTTTTGTCACTGCTGATTTATGTCTCCACTGTGACCACATTGGGGAATTCATGGTGCCTTGTAAATCACTCCTGCAAACCGTGACACTTCTGCATATGTTTCTTGTGCCATTTCTTGACCTGTACTACTGCTCGAAAGTCACTGAAGGACTTCAAGCTCTCTGCATCAGCTGTATTCAGCAGGTGGATGGAAAATTCACATTTTAAGGAAACAACTCATGTTTTCTTTCCACCCCACTATTGAAAAGAAAATGTGAAACATCTCAAATGAGAATTGCTCCTCTGCAGCAGGGACCCTAGCTGGGGTCTATAGACTTCATCATCATTTGCCATTAAATCAGTCAAGACAGGGTGAGAGGCTTGGGCAGCACAGGATCAGGAGCTGGTCTGTTGCCAGATCAACGGAGGGTTGGAGTGTTTGGTCCAGGTTTGAATAACTCAGGAAATTGCATTTCCATTCTTCTTATGAGCTTGTTCCACAGTTAGGAATTATTTCCTGACATTCAGCTTACACTTTCCTTTAATTAGTCACTCTATTTATCTTAACTATCCCTGTAATGTTCTCCTAATTGCTTTCTTTTTCTCGTCCTGTGCCCAGTGTTACAGTGTCCCGTTAGTCATCGGTTAATTCGTACCTCTTCCATTTTACCGCACATGCCAACAGCTTGAGGCCTTCCATTTATTAGCTCACCTCAGAACACAGCTGAGTAAGAAGCATCTTCGGTGTGAGTTTAAGGAGATGGCCCCATCTCAAATGAGTTGATTTACACTGCACAAAACCAGCTGTAACATGAGTGACGAGGTGGTGACAGCGTGGGAAGAACGGGAAGAATCTGGAGATCTTTAATTTGCTGTTGGCGGTGCCACACGTAAAGACGCCCATAGGATAACATTGAGGCTGAAGTAAATATCTTCTTGAGGATCCTTCCAGATCTGTTTCAACACAGAAGGTACAAATTATTTTGTAGGGCCTGAGGTCCCTTAGAGGCAGGTGCTGGTAATGCTTGGTACAGTTGATAGAGATGGTTGTGACCCGGTTCAGGTGTAACTCCTTCTGCACTGGGGCACACTTTGACTTTCTGAATTATTTGGTGCAGGTGCTCTATCTGAAAGTGCTCTAGTTACAGATATCTAAAAAGTCAGCATCCTTCTTCTCATTATACCCTGGGTTTCAAACATCCAGGGCAGTCCTGAAGGACTCAGTGTGCTACCCTGAACATACCAGGTCACAGCTCGAAAAAAATGCATTGGATGCAGCACCATGAGGTGTATGATCATGGCTGCAGGAAATAAAAGAGGTTTAAATTTAGGCTGATTCATAGAACAAAACTTGAGGCTGCCTGCAGTATTCTGCTCACTTAGGGCTGTTGTTTTTGAGATAGTGAAAGATGAGGACCACAGCTTGAGACCATCAACCCTTCCTGGATGGGTGACATAAAGTTTAAACAGAGCTGAAATTGGTCTGAAGCTCAGTGAGGGCAACATGACCAGGAGGAACAAACACAGATAGAACACGAGTGGAGGAAGAAATAACGTTGCATAAATCACTGTAGCATCAGTCCTTTGGCACAAGAAAAAGATTTCTTAGATTTTGAGGCTTTCTTCCAACAGGCAGGCTGAAAACAAAGCAGAACAAAACCACAATTTCTATGTTCATGCCGTGTTTTTGGACAGCTGCCTGATGAAATGTTGGGCACAAACCCACAAAAGGACTGAAGAAAGACTTACAGAACAGCTAATTAAAACTACTGCTTTAGCAGCCTCAGCAGAGGTGCATTTCTTGTCCTACAATCAACACGAGGCCTAGTGACACCAGAAGTGACATTTTTTACCTGCAGCGCTTTCCCACGAGTTTGGATAAGGACAGTACAGGTTATTAGGACCATTCTCACATTGTCCAGGGAATAAAAATGAGAGCAGTTGGTCTATTTGATGCAAATCAGGGATGGCCCCGACTCGCTGGGCGCTGGCATTGCAGCCATGATTCAGAACAGTTGGACAGTTTTGCTTTAAGGTACTAGAGCACCGTTTTAAACAGGTGGGGAAACATATGAATGTGTCCAAAGGAATTTTTAAGCTGTTGGGCTGAGTCGCTCCTAGATGGTTCTCACAGGTACCACTCACAAAACAGCTCCCGGGTGCCTGGGTGTCAGCAGCTGGAGGTGATCTCAGCTAATCCTTAAATTCAGCTACACCCAGATACTGCTGCACAGTGTTTTGTCATGTGTTAGCCCCCGTGGGCTGGGTTCTGCAGGACTGAGTTTAGCTTGGGCAGTTTGCTCTCTTGCTTTTGAGAAATCTCACCAACGAGAGCTTTGTAACAAAAGCAGCTTCTGTTGGGAAGCTGGCAAAGACATTGCTCATGCTGCTTACCTGGATGCTCACGCAAATATGAATCCAAGCTGAGCCTGGACACACACAGCATCTCTTGAAGGGATTTCAGGAACCTGGTCTTCCTGCCTGCACAGTTTGGTTCACCTCTGTGGAAATAGAGGAGCCTTAAATACTTACTGTGAGATCTTTTCATATCTTTTTATTTTGTTTAATTGAGAACATGACATTATTAAGTATTGTTGACCTGCTTTTCCAATTGTTTATCCTTCCATATGTCTCCTGCCTTCCCTTGATTCCTAAGCAAGACAGGCAAATACACATCATGCAAACAATCTCACATATTTCCAAAAAGAAAATGGAATACGTACCATGGAGAAAGCTGCAGAAGAATAGAGGTGTGTGAATAGGAGTTGACTGACTCATTTAGATCATATTAAAAAAAAAAAAAATCAGTCTCTAAGGGTGTGAAAGAGGGAGTGTTTCCATTAATGAAGCTGTGCTCACAGAGTATTCTAATTTTCACTCACACCTCTGACTCATGAGGTTTCCAAGCGTTCGTTGTGCAGCTATAAGTGGTTACCACCTCCTCTGGAGAAACTTCAGGCATCAATGCCTTGTGGCACTGTCTTAAGCTTTCCTAGCTAAATCCAGGAGAGCTGTGAGTCACAGACCCCAGCAATGCCTTCCTCAAGGCCCCCTTTTATGTCCCACAGGTCTGGGGCTGGTTGAAGGAGGCTGCCAGCACTGGCTGAATTCAAGATTGGGCTAATTTGGTTTTCCCATCTCTGCTATCAGTGGAGGTGTCAACTGGCAACAGCTGGAGAGAGGAGGGATGCTCTGCAGAGTGGGGCAGGCACCCTTGTTCTAATGGTTCTTTTGGGGGTTGTGCCAATCACACACTGCGCTTGGAGGAGCTGAAGCACTGAAGGACGTTGTATTTTTAGTGTTTAAGCCTTTCTTTATATGTGTGTGCTGATTTGAATTAGCACACAAAAATAAGCTTCAGAACAAGCTTTTTTTTTTTTTTTAATTTTACAGGAGAAAAGAGCTTTGCCTAGAAATAAATAATTAGGAATAGCTGGTGTGCAATTCACATGTAAGGTTCTTGGGACAAGAGGTGGTATTTCAGAGACAACAAGCAGAGGGCTGGAGATGGGAAGACACAGCCCATCTGAACTTGTCATTTTAATGACAGTCTGTATCAGATCTAACCAGGGGTAGATCACGCCAGGTCCTTCCTTCAGGGTGCCAAGTGGGAATAAAATTGACTGATTGAGCAACCTTTATCCTATTGAGAATTTTTTTCACACAGTTCTGAAAATACGGTCCTTACCTGGCTCGCATGGATCCAGCAAGGTCTGGGAATGGGCTCAGCGCAGAGTGCAGGGTCTTGGGTCTTGGTGCTCTGACATCCTCTGTGAAACTTGCGCTTGTCCTCCTGGGCAGAGGAACCCATCGTGCGAGCCCCTTGGCCACCAGTGGGTTGACAGTGACTGCTGCTCCTGACCACACACCTGAGACAAGCTAATGCAAAGAGCACGAGACAAGGTGGGTGCAGACCTCACGTAGTCAGGCTGCAGCAAACTATCATCACACACCGGTTGCTCCGCTCATCGGTGGTCACTTAAGGGCACAGGCTTGTGAGTGCCCCCAGATAGCAGCCTGAAATGGTTTCTCTGTCAAACACAAACCCTCATTAGAGCTCCCAGATCCCTGCCCTGCACTGCTGCAAGGGTAAGTGTCCAGCAGCAGGGAATGGGAGCAGCATAGATTAATATAATACCTGGGCTGTGGATTGCAACCCAAAGTTAAGATTCACCAAGAGAAAATGGGGATAGACAGCTGGCAAGGAACAAGCTTGGTCTTTGTGCTCCCACATGCATAGCCCAACCTGATGACTCAAAACCCTTGGGCACATGGGCGAGTCATTGCAGCTCCAGTTAATGAGCATCAGCTGAGCCCAGGTAACCCATGGTGAAAGCACACGGAGCACATTGCATGTGTAAGGACAAAAGCCTTGGCTTCAGCCTCTGTGAAAGCTGTAGTTTGCTTCTCTGGCTGTATTAAACATTAAAGCAGCAAATCCTGCTTTTTTTCTTCTCCATCTTCAGATTAAGCAAAATTGTGCAGAATTGCTTTAGGGTACCATTTTCTGAAAACATACCAGCAATTTGAGAGCTTGAAGCTCAGAATTTTGATATATTTGGGGTTGCTGTACTAAATGCTCGAGTGACTTTGTTTTTTTCTGAAATGTGGTGGAGAAAACAAAGTTTCATATGGGTTGGTTTCCAAGGCAGATGCATGCCCGTAACAGTAGTTGATGTGGTTGGAAGCTCACCTTTCTTCATATTTTGCCTTTCTACAGACTCCACGTGCTCCTTTTGCAGCACACTATGACAGGTTTTCAGCTGAACAAGAAAATGCATTTTTTCCCCCAACTTTCAGATCTGACTCACAGCCACTAGAAAAACAGCAACAAACAGCGCTGGGAGCAGCATGAAACTCTGAAGTCAGAAATGCTAATGATGGAGAGGCAACAAGGTGCCCCCTTGCCCTTTGTTTTGGGTAAAAGGTACATTTCCTTTCCTGTAGCTCTTGGGTTGCCTGGCATCTCCCTGCAAGACAACCTTCACAAGCCATTCACCCTGCAAGTCTGGGCCTTGTGCCCTATTTTCATTCCCTTTGACTGCAGGGGACCCTAGGGCTGCTCTTTACCAAGGCCAATTTAAACGCTCTCTGCTGGCCTTAAGGGTCTCTTGTTTAGTGCCACTGCCAGCCACACTGCTGGGGATTAGAGTGCTGTGTAAGGGGACTCAGGTGCTTTGCTTCGCTGTCCCTGCTGGGCTTCTGCACTTGTGCTGTTTACATGGGCACATAGTTCATCTCCTCTCAGTTCCCTGCTGTGATCCCTTTGCTTGCATTGGGTCGGCTTGGACTGGGAGCTCCTTGGCATATAGGAATGGCACAGGGCACACCACCTAGGAAAGCACCGCGTGCATTTGCAGTACTTATTACAAGGGTTGGAAATCACAGCTGATCGATTGAGAAGAGCCTTAACAAGTCCTGTACATCTGCCTGGCAGCAGACCAGGTCTCCTAAAGTAGGAATTGCTTCCATTTTATTAGGAAGGTTTCCAAGGGCCTAGCTTTTTCACTGTTGTTCATATCAATTGGACCTTTTGTTCTCATCTGGAGTGGGACGCTAAACAGCGCTGTCTGTTCTCGTGCCAGCAGCCAGAATGCTCCTCCTTGCATCTCCGTGTTATTTTATAGTCAGGCAACTGCACAAGCTCTGGGAACATTAGACTCCAGGGAGAAGTTCATGTGAATGTGTGGTACTTTGCAAACAAATTATCGGGATGCATTTCCCTCCCTGCCACCTCTCACCACAGTCTTTGGGATACATCTCACAGAGATCTTAGAGAGAAGCTCTCCTCTTTGATAACCCCTTTCTAGGAGGTCTAGTGACAAAAACATGCTGGTGCTGCTTGGCCTTTGCAGGGGACAGAGCTTTCCCCAAATATTTCTGATCACCCCTGCCTATTTTCCTTTAAAATAAACCCTCCTAGCCTCTCCTCTCCCTGGGTAGGTCCTATAAATAGCCTTGAATGGCTGGCTCCTGGAGTGACGTTGGTATCTCGAGGAGGGCGTATACAATTACTGTGTTCTGTTTGACCTCTTAAATTAGCCATGAGAAGATACAAAGAAACAACAGAAGTTATGTGACTGCTAATGTTTATTCCTGGGGAAGTAGGAGAGTTTCATAACGTTCGTGATCCTTAATGCTCATGGAAACGATGCTTTGGCATTTGGCAGTGGCAGACAGCTGAATCATAGCTACAGCGATATAAATCAACCTAGTCACTAGACCTGCAGGATAACAAAGGCACTGCAAGCTTTTTCCAGCTCTCACTTGTATCAGTTTGATATAAAACGCCTTGATTTCCTCCCTGCACTTCTCATGAGTTTGGTCAAAATAGCGTGGCTATTTCGCTTCAAGCAGCTCAGTCCCCACATGCTATCAGCACCCTATGGCATCCCGAGCCAGGTTCTCACAAGCAGCACTTCTTAAGGAAACCCTGTCTGTTCTTCAGATGGAATAAGAAACAGTCACCATGGCAAAGTAAGGGCCGTCAAAGGTCTGGACCAGCCTCATGTTTAATCTCCAAGGAAAAGCACGGCATCACCGTCAGGAGTCCTGGCATTTTTAGGAAGGCTACGACTCCCTGCTGTGTTTTTCCAAAACTCACTGAAGTCAAAGGAAGGTCTCCCACTTGTTCTGATAGTTTTGGCAAGGAGCTCTATTAGAAGGGATTTCATGTGAATTCTTGGATTGTTGGAGTATGTCTCTTAGTCTACAGGTGAGCTCAAATTTTTCCAAGTACTTTGTATCTCACGCAAAGCAAAGACCTCTGTTTTTCTGGGACAGAACACATTTGAAGGAGGATTAGACTGTAATGTGAGCTCAGGGTCCAATAACCCCAGGAAATGAATAAACTTTTCCAACTGAAATCCCTTACCCGTTCTTCCAATGGCTGCTGATGAGGCATGCAGTAATTGTAAGCTCCACTCAAATTACTTGACATGCACAACTTTATGGCCTCCTAGAATCTCTCCTGAAGGCTTCAGCTGAGGCAATGAGTGAGCTTCTGTCAAAACTATAAAGAATTTAGCAAAAACCTTGGAAGTTGATTTAAGAAACTTCTCAAGGAGTCAAGTCTTTGCTGCTTCTTGTCATGATGGTCACAGAAGCATTCAGATCACAATCTCATTTCTAATGGTCTAAGAAAGATTTTCTTGATGAAAAGGGGCTGATCTTGGGCCCATGAATTTGACGTTAATGCACTCGTTTCCCAAATACTCTGTGAATAATCACCTGGATTTGAGTCAGTCTTTGGACTGGCATGAGTAACTTGAGCCCACAGGACCAGAAGTCCTGTGTCCGAAGCACTATTTGCAGAGAATGACTTTGTGTCTCTCCTGTGGAATAGTTAGTGAACTAAGGATTCATGGTAGGACAAGGCATTGAAGAAATTGCTCATTTTTTGAAGATCTGAGGTCAATTTCTGCCTTGGCTTAAGACTGGAAAATAAGCATAGCAAGTCCAAATATTTATATGTTCATCTTAAAAAACTTTTTAGTTTTTTAAGCCCTGTTTAAAGCAGGTGGAAGGCACCACTGGCACTAACTTTCCTCAGAGTTTCCCAAGCAAAGAAAGTTCAGGAAAGGAAGAAAAAGGTGAATAAAATGAACAGGGTCTCTGACAGTGACGCCCAGCAGGCACACAGTGAATCTCTGCTGGTTGGTGGCAAGCTGCTTTGCTGTTTGTGGGCAGGCATCTCCTATCCGTGCCAGGATGCTTCAGTTCCTCTATTCAGCAAGTGCTGGTCAAAGTTCCAGGCACCGGAGCCATCCGTCCTTGCTCAAAAGACACAATGAGGGCACAATGTCCTCAGCTCCTGGTTATATAAACAGCCTTTTGCTATAGGACTTCCCCTGCAGATGAGTGTCGTCTCTCTGTTGTATTCTCAAGACTATCCTTCAAAAGCCTTGGGCTCAAGCAGGAGGGTGGAGGATGCAAAGGGCCAAACAACCTCAGCTGATGGAAATTTGTTTCTGTTACAATCTGGCCAAGGCTCAAAGTGGTGGCTGTGAGCTCTTGAAAACAGTGGGAATAGGTGGCACCCCATTGACCTGGGCCATGCAGCACCATCTGCCAGCCCCACTGCCTCTAGATTTTATTTTTAAATATCCCTCTCTGCTCCCTTCCCTCACCACAAATCCTCTGCCTTTTTAGCCTCGGCTTTCCTACAGCTCTCCTCTCGCTATTGCCACCAACCACCACAAAACCCCTGTCCGAATCCTACCTCCCAAATGTCCCTGCTGAGCGCCGGCCAGGTTCAGGTCCTTGGCACGTCCCGTCCCAGGACACCTCAACAGCAATTCCTGTTTTGCAGGGCCCGGGCTCACGAAGGGCTTTCTGAGAATGTCCTGGACGTCACCACGGCTGCTCAGCCGCCGGCTGGCAGTGCCAGGTCGCTGCGGAAGGAAAGAAAACGGACGCGGTGAATCACTGAAGAAAGCACGAAATGCTGCTTTTGGCCAAAAAAAAGAGTCTAATGCAAAATTAATTTTAAAAATGTTTGCTTGTTCTGAGAACCTTTGGACCAAGCAGCTATGCTTTTAATTAAGGGACACAGAGACAAATTGGTTATCTTAAAGAAAACTCGATTAAGGCTCGCTAAAAAGTGGTAATATCTTAAAGAGCTTTGGGAAATCGCTTTGTTTATCCCATATAAAATAATAACCCACGGTCTTATCTAGCCACTGCCAGCTGAGGATCTCTCAGCTTTCTGCAGTCAGCAGCCACCTGATTTGTACTGTGTCTTTAAGGACAAGGTAATATAAATGTTTCCCCTTTTTAAGTGAAGAAGAATGAGGGGAAACGACATCCTCATGAGCCTTGTTCTGGCCCCTGGCATCCTGGGAAGAGCCAGGGATAGGGTCTCCAGCATCCACTGGATATAAAAAGAGCTTAAATAGCCAAACCTGCAGTTTTGCCTTGTAATGAGCTTCTTACACACAGGCAGCCAAGTCTCATATTTGATACTTATATTTCCAGCAAATGCATTTCTAGTCAGAGACCGTCAAGCCTGCACCATGTTCTTATATTCAGATAGCCCCTTGATGCTCTGAGGACATCTCTCATCACCGACTCCTTCAGGCCCAGTGGCATCACCACCTGCTATTGCACCAGCCTGCCACGGCCCTGGCCCTCCGCTCACCTAACAGACAGCAGATCTGGAAGAGCTTTTGTGCTGAGAGAAATATTTGGCCAAAATAACCTCCGGATTGTAATGGAAGCTACTGTGTTGTCATAGGAAAAGAAAAAAAAAAATCACTGAAATGATTTTAAGGGAACTTATAAGGTACTCAGTGTTTTCAGCCAAACCATCAAAATGTCAAAACGCAGGTTACATAAATGCATAGTGTTTTACAGTATAGAAAAGGTGAAAACAATTAAATAAACAGATCTCTGGTATTTTCAGAGAATGCAGTAGCAGAGATTACGTTCTCAAGGAGGCTTGTGCAGTGGTGGATTAAACAGAGGGACAAAAGTCTAGACCTTTAATCAGGAAAGCTTAAGTCTTTTTTTCAGCATGGAAATCATCTTGTGAGTGAGTGAGTGTTTAAGCAGCCAGACCTTACAGGCCAAGATCTGCTGTGGGGAAACAGTAGGTTTCAGAGCAGTTATTTGATGTACCTGGACAAAGATGGTTTTAGAGCCTTGCTTTCTCCCTGGGTATCCCCTTTGATGTGACCCTCTGTCGGTGTGCTGCAGTGGAGCTGTCTGAGGTGCAGAGCTCTCATTTCAGCTCAGACTGACGTGCACACGGTCTGTGCAATGCAGGGAGGGGCAAGAGACGTGGTGGGTATTGCCACACCTCAAAGTAGGTCTCCAGGTTACCGAAACATCTGGAGAGCTCCCAAAGAGCTGAGGGAGGTGTCCACAGATCCCTTCCCGCGGCTTTGCTTGGCTCAGGGCAGCAGGAAGAGGACACGGTTCGTCCCCGGAGTGTGAAAGCACAGGGGTCTCCACAGTGCAAACTTCAGAATTACGCTGCCCTTCACACTGAAGTCCCATTTTTCATCTCTTTTTGGAATCCTCATGGTGCCTCTGCCTCCAAAACATGGAGAATGGCGGGAAAGGTTGAGTCTTCCTGTTTACGAGCAAAGAAAAGCTCTTCCTGGCCAACTCCTTTTCAGCCGCCTAGTTAGCGCAATTAACATCGATAATTGTTTTTCCAGACAGCAATGTAAAGAAAACATTATTCTTTTTGCAGAAGATATGAAAGGCAGGATACAGAATAGGAAAAAAATATTTGGATCTGCTCCATCACTTCAGACATAAATTGTCTCTGTATCTATATCACTATGAACAAGGTCAGTTTGTACCACTTGTATCCAGCCTTTTCCCTGTCCTGATCCTATTCATGGCGCAGAAGCAAATAGGCAGCCCTCCTTTTTCCCATCCAGAAGCATTGCTAGGGAGATGGAGGTTGGGATGCAGCTTGTTCTGCCTGACCCATTAAACAATATATCTGTCAAAGCAACTCCTATTTCCCATTTTGAACCTATAGGGGAAAAAAAATCCTCATAAAAAATTTCATGAGTGGTTGCTTTTCTTGAGCCTTCTCTGATAAACCATGGTCATGGCGCAGCAGGAATGGGGTGAAACACCACGTACTGAGGTCTGACTTCCACCCAATGGCGAAGGGTTGGAGTGAGGGCACAGCCCATCCTTACCTGTGATCCCCTAGCACCCGTTGGGTTGATGCAGAATCTGCCCTGTGTCTCCTGTGTCCTGCAGCCAGCTGTGCCTTCCTTCCTGAGCATCGACCAGTGTCACGCTATTTACTTTTCCTTAGCATCACCTTTCTGCTGTCTTTTGATGCATTAACTTGGCTGACTGGATGGCGATGGTCAGGCAGACACTTTTGTTTGGGTCTGGAGCCTGGTTATTTTATTCCTTTCACAGGCTGCAACTTCGGGCAGTCACAGGGATAAGAGCTGAGAAAAAGCTAGTGAAGAAGAGGCACGAAAGTCCATCTGGCCGCATCTTGCTGAATCTCAAGAGACCCCAAATGACTACATCTCCTCATGCAGGACTGGGGCGCACGTCGGGACTGCTCAGTGAGTCTGGTCTCTGGTCTCAGCTGGAGTTCCTCCGGGTCATTCCTGGGCTGCTGGAAGCCAAGCCAACATACAAGGATATTCATGCTGGTGCAGAAGCCACGCCAGGCTGTGCATGCCGACACCACCTGCGTACTGGAGTCTCATCTGAAGGGCCCTCAGAGCTCATAGTTCAGCTCCTCACGGTTCAGCCAGTGGAAGCTGCAAGAGCGCAGCAGATCTGCACACTGGGGTCTGCACTCCTTCCTTCCAGCACTTGTGCTTGAAAACATTCCTCTGAATCCTTCTCGGTTTCATTTTCACGGGTTATAAAACACGACTAATGGACAGAAGTTTAAAGCGCCGGTAATACCAACAGTCTGGGCTAAGTGTAAGTTATTCTCCAGCGGCAAGACCCTGATGCACATGAAGCCTTTGTCCCGGGGGTTCACTGCGGTGTAACATCATTTAAAATGCTCCCAAATGAAATGGGCTTCCAGTGTGAAATGTGGCTCAATATCTTTATTTATAGCCCCCCTTGGACTATTCTTCGAAGGTGCCTATCCAGATAGTTCTTATGTATTTAATTAGGACTGAGCATAATCAGCATTGCATTTCTCCTCTGGGCAGATTTTCCTTGGGGTATTTTGCTTCCAGTGCAATCAGTGATTTATTTCCAAGAATTTTGCAGCTGGCGCAACCACACACTCTGATTTGTTAACTAGATTCCTGCTGATTAAATAATGCACTACAGCTCGCAGGACTCTTTACATTTATTTTTAAAATAAATTGAATACTTTTGAAGGAGCAGAAATAGTTTCAACACCAACACGCCCTCGCACATGTACATAGTGCAAGAGCTAAGCTTACAACTTCTTTGCAGTGCAGGCAGAACTGAATTTAGGCTTGTTCAGTCCATAGGGACTGCGATGAAACATCACTTCATCTGCGACCAAAAGAAACTTCCAGATAGCAAGTATGCAAAGATGCTGCCATCCCCACGAGCCTGGAACCCTCAAATCTTTGATATTTATACATTTTTAAATACAATGTCTCATGATTGCCAACTAATTAAAGAACTCAATCAAGCTGCATTAGTAAAAGCTATGCTGGTGAACAAGCTCTAATTCTCTCCAAATTCCCACTTGCCAGGGAAAATACTAAATATATGGAAAGTTATCTGTATATGCTCAATGCTGTCATGTATAGTTGATTGCTCAGGAGAATTTATGTCCATAGCTGGTTGCAGGCATAAGATCAAAAAATCGTTTTTATAAGAAGATAAACTCTGCCTGTAAATTTTCAGTTCCAAAGTTGAAAAGATAGATAAATGCACACATAGATGGTTCCTCCAAATGGTAGGAAAGCTGCCAAACTGGTTCTCCACACTGGCACTGTGCTGCCATCACCGGTGATGTCACTTTCCGGCAGGCTGGCCATTGGCAACAGGCGGAGTCCAAATGCCAGGAATAATTAAAAATGAGATTTCTCCCCGTGTCCCAGATTATACTTGCTGGGACATGTTTCTCGCCATGTGATTGTCTCACCAAGCTAAGCTAAAGCCAGAAACGCGTGAGATTTGCTAGTTGTTTTAATTTTCAGACCTTCTTAAGGCAACCATTTTATAGCAGAGCATTAAAAGCTTTTAAATGGCTATGACTGCTTTAACACCAACTAGGAGAGTTGTTCATTCATCTACAACATCAAGTGGTTGGCATAAAGAATTCTTAAGTGACTTCTTTGGTGAAATCAAATGATATTTCCTCTGTAGCTGATTGATACTTAACACACTGGGCTTACACTTCTGTCCCAAATCTCAACGAGCTTCTGAAATACCCTTAACAGCATGAGAAAAACTACAAATCTTGGCCTTCTGCTGCAAATTGTTGTAACTACTTACCTGATGTCCCCAGAAAAAAAACGTGATTCTTTCTGCTTCTTGTTGTGTCTTAGTCCCTTTGTGTTTCCTCATGAAATGCTCTTAATCACTCTCTGAACAGCAGGGGAATGCCACAGCTGCCTTAAATAACATTCCCACCTGTAATAACGCCGTAGGTCAAATGGAGGAACAAGTGTTCGGGAGGTGCCACAGTGCTGTGGCCTTGCAGGCCATAGCCTCAGCGAGAATGTAATTGATGTTTGCATAGGGACAAGCCGCAGGCACGTCCTTTTTAGTGGTTTGAAGCCTCTGTGATTAGTAACAGATTACAGAATACCTCTCTGGGGAGCCCACGCTGCCTATCACCACAAAGGACAAATCGACTTGAATTATGTGCAGATGGAAGGCATTAATTAGTGACTTACACACCATTTCTCCTGGGGACAGCCTGATTGCCACATGCCTGGGCAGCGGAAAGCCTGCCTTGTTGGAGCTTGGCCACTGCCCTGTTAGCAGCTTTGTGGTGCTGCTGCAGCAGCTCCGTCTGCCGTCAGTGCAAAGCGCTGGGGCAGGAGGTGCAGGCGGGACCTGCAGCCAGGGGTACTGAGCCATTGGTGTCCTCCTGCAGCAAAAACCATTAAAACAGCTTGTCACTTGTTCTTTTTATTGTCTGCATGTCTCTGCAAACTTCTGAGCGCCTCTAGCAAACATTTAGTAGAGCACAGGGATACTGCTGATTTAATCATTAAGAGGATTGCTACTCGGGATAACACACTGTAGGATGTACAGTAGCTTACACAAGTTTTAGGAAGCAATTTTACGCCCTATAATAATAGCCAGTTAAAGGTTTAACAAGTGGCTTTCAATAAGTCAAACATCTGACATTTGGGTATATCTGTAGGCATTATAGAGTACTCTTTTATAGGAAATGTACTTTGTGCTTTCAGGTTATTGTCTCCCTTCCCACTGAGGATGAAGCAAGTTTGTTCCAAGCAGGGCTGCCTCACAGCAGTGGTTCACACCTCTTCATGAGGCAGCCTTAGGAGAACTGCCCAACAATGACCCTACACAGAGACAAGAAAAAAGTCCCAAAATGTTTTTTTCCATGAGAGATTTGATCTTTTACTGGCTCACAACCACTACAGAAGGCAGCCACTAACCCTTTACCTTCCAGATCCACAAATATATATTAAAAATGTTAGTTTTAGACATCCATGTTTCAAATAGCACCTGTTGGCATTTATCATTTTTCTCTACTTTGTCATGCCTGCTGGGCCTGCTTGTACAAGAGTTCAGTCCAATGGCTGGAGGACATAAAGTATCACATAGGTATTGTACAGATCTTCCAATTAGCCATTATTCCCGCTAATTAGCCATTACTCTATTAGTCATTGACCTTTACTGGAAGAACATGAGTGACAGCAGTCAAGAAATCTGCTGAGCAATATCCAACTGGAAGTGGTGATGAACAGAGAAAGGAGGAGGTGACTGGAAGTTGGAAATTGGATTCTCCAGCCCGGTGTTGGTTCTCTCACAGACTGGAGAAATTAAGCAACAATGTGAAGACCTGATGAAAAATTAATTACTCATGGCTTTCCAAACCCTTCAGTTAGATCAAGAGGAATTATTACTGGAGTCTTGGCTCCTTCACAAGCAAGCGTGAGCACAAGGCCTATGAAAGCTGCTGTGGGATGCAGTTGTGTTCAGGAGTGGAAATCTCATATTCTGTCTTTATGCAGATCTGTATATCTGTAAATCATTGCAATATTTGTATAAATTGTTTAGGGAGAAGGTCATTCTCCCATATCCATAGTTTTGGGTGTCAGTCTAGGTTTATGCAGATCTGTCCTTACGCAGACTTGCCTGGGCTGGGCACAACCTGCCTGAGCAGATCCGTGAGTCACGTTTCTTGAAGAGTACTCGGGCAATGGGAACTGCTCCCAGGGGATGCCCTCCCGCTCGGAGCCGGACCTCTCCAAGGGTCTGTAGGCTGGGGGTGCTCACGGTCTGCTGGCTGCACGTTGAACAGGCCCAAGAGGAATTCTGATCAGCTTTTAGGCTCCGCAGGGAGTCGCTAGAAACCTGCCCACGTAAATAGGGTTTGACAAGGTATCAGTCATGGTACAAGCACTGAGATGTGTTGCTGCCCTCTGTTTAGGGTGGACAATTCAAGACAAGGTCTGAGCTAAATGCAAGAGGAGCAATGGCCACCGTGACTAGTTGTGGAGAAGGGGTCAAGGCTGCAACCACAGCTCACTGTGGTAGTGGCACTGCCTGGCTTTGGATCCCAACGACAGCGGAGGAAAACCAGCCACGTGGCACGTCCCCATCGCTGTCCGCAGTAGTAACGGATGGCAGATCGTTGTCAGCGTTCCCTGGCAGCACTGACGGCCTGGTTTGACAAGAACCAGACCCTACAAAACACGTGGACAATGCGGACACGAGCCTCACATCCTCCTCGTGGACAGGGAGCTCCGCATGGTGGTTTCACCCTGCTCACAATGCTTGCCCTGAGCAGGGGCTGCTAGCCCAGCCAAGAGCAGCCCTGTGTCAGCATGGCCTGACCCACCGGGCACATGGAGGTGCCAGGCAGCTCCACGCTGCTCCAAACTCTTTAATTTTTCTGCTTCTTCCTTTCAGAAATTCCTTTTAAGCCACATTTTCCAACGTAAGGCAAACAGACCTTGCCCTGGGACATCATCCAGGGCAAAGACAAGACATGCTGCTTTTCTTTAACTGGTTTGTTTAAGATAGAGAAGCCAGTTTCACAGTGGGACTAGGCCCAGTTAGGCAAGCAGGCCAAGTTCCCATCCCCTAATAAATCACAGGCTGATTTTTAAGACTCTCTGGGAAGTACTGCTGCAAAAAAGCATTGGCATCGAGTGTGCCTCTCTCTCACAGCACCTTCACCCCAGTGGCACCTAAAATATTTTGAAGCAAAAGCTATCTAAGACTTAGACATTACTATTTTTAATTTCCCTCTCTTCCCCTAATTGAAGAGTGTTTCTGAGCTGTAGAAAACAAAGCAGTTCTGGCTGGAGACTGTTCGTATTATATCAGAGCAAACATTCTCCTCTCACCAGCTTGGCAGCATCAGAGCCTGCAAAGGCAAGACTGGAGCACCCAGTCAAGCAGCAACTCCCCTTGCCAAGAAGCCATGACAAAGAGCACCTGCTCCGGCTGACTTGCAAACAACTTTTGCGGGTTTACCTGATATAGAAAGAATGTGTTTCCATGAATGTTCTTCAGCTTGGCTGTTGGCTTTAGCAATTAGTTCCCCGAGTCTTGGCTTTGGTCACTGATAAATAACTAGTATCTTTAAGAGCAGGGAGCGTTGTCCACCCTGAGCCCAACTGACCGGCTCTGCTACTTCACTGCTCTCTGTTCCTGGTGGGGTGGGACTAACTGTAAGAGTGTCCCCTCCTCTCCAAAGTAGGACACTTCATCCCGGAGAGTAAAATACTGCAGCGACTTCTGCTCAAGCCAGTTTGGGCCCCATTCCCCTTTATTTTTCAGAACATCAAGAACTTACACAACAGGGCGTCTTTGTTTTTAAAGCAGAGCATTTATGGTAATTACTTGCAACTTGTCAACGGGAACCAAGTTCCCAGGGCATATAAAGAGAGAAACCATGGTATTTTGGCATATTTCACCAAGCCCAAACTAATCACCTCCGAGAATAATGCAAAGGAACAGAGATTGGTTGAATAAGACAAGAAAGGAAAAAAAAAAAAAAAGGAGATTTTATTGTGTTCTGTGTCTTCTTTCCCTCTCAGTCACAATGTAAATCATGGCAATGTTTGTATAAATTGTTTAGGAAGAAGGTCATTCCCCATATTCATAGTTTTGGGTGTCACTCTAGATGGGCCAATAATTAAGATTTCTTTATGACTTGGAAACATCTGTAATAGAAGAAGAAATGTTGGACTCTGTTGCATTTCTTTATTTTTGTTTTTTAGAATAAAATGTAATATAATTAAGTTTTATAATATTAATAGAATATTTAAAATGCATCTTTTGCTAGTAACATACGATAACATACGCAGTAATGCAGGTTTACTTGCCAAGAGAGCTTTATGAATTTTGGCAGATTTTCACATGATAATTTTTCCCTAAAAGTCTTTTTTTGGGGTTGCGGCCAGTTTAATTTGTCAGCCAAGTGGCGGTCAAATGGAGGTTGCAGATGTTCACATTTTTATTAGATAACATGAACATAAATGTTTCATTATTCCACCTGTTCTTGTTAATGTTGACAACAGTTGCCATCAATAAGGCAACATTTACTGACCATTACCCTCCAGGTGCTCTCTGAGATAAGACAGTTCATCCCTATATATAAACTGCTAAATAACTGGGCTATTTCCAGATACAATAGTGCGGGCTCCACTGGCACAAGCAGATTTTCTTAATGTCTTGTGATATATATAAAATACCACACAATGTGTGCATTATCTGACACCTTACATAACTTGGACTATGCATGTGTATATTTGTTCTTCCCCCTCTTCATATCAAAATATCACTATATGCCAATTTAACAACATTACCCAACCGTTTCTCAAGTTCCTAAAGGCTTTTATCTTTCTACCAGCCCTGCTTGTATTGATTTTGCTTTGAAAAGATTCTTTTCCAAGCTATGAATTTACCTCTAGAACATTTCTGATAGTTGTTAACCTAAATATGCGTGTTTCCAAAGCAGTATGAATTCACGGCCATTCTTACCCCAAAAAAAAAAAAAAAAAAAAAAAAAAAAAAAAAAAATCATGGTTTTGATATGATTCCTCATCTCAGTTTTCAGACTTACGGCTGCAACTTCAGTGCAAGCTGATCATAAGCAAAGTCCTAATCCTTTTTACGCAGCGTTTCAAATGCACTTCAGGCTATTTCCTGCTGAGTAAACTGAAGCTCTAAGATCATTAGGAGGTTTCTGTATATTCCACTCAGTCTATATTCACATGTACATATTTACAGCATACATAATCACCACGTTAGTTTTCTGTCATTTTTTTTATAAGACTCTTACGCCCTCCACTTAGAAAGTGGTAAATTTGTGAAATTTCATTGGGTTTGGGGAGAGGGATTAGTGGGCATTACAGATGTTCAATTCTTCAGACTATTCCTGGCTGCCAAATACTTTTCTTAGAGTGATGACCATTTTCTAATGAGGTGAGGAGAGGAACTGCATAGACAGGGATCTCTAGGAAAACTGAAGTTATCTTTCAGTATTAAAGATCAGAGAAGCTATTAAACTGGCTTTTGTCTTGTTTTTTCTAAAAGCCCTAATGGGGGGCTGAAATCGTGCTGCCTTCAGTGAAGTGTTTCTTTTTTGCTGCCGTTTCTGTTTCTGCTTTGATTATGTGATTGTTTGTTAACTGATGGGAAACACATTTAATGTGGTGGCGTTTCTCACTTTCCCAATATTTAATGAGACAGAACAGCAGGAATAAAAAAATCCTTTTTTTTTTCCTATTTCTTTTTGCAATGTAAAGAAAAGAAGAATGAAAAATCCTACCTTCCCATATCCGTCTAGACAGAAGTATTTGAGAAACGAAAACTGCTGTGGAACTGCACATCTTTACCTGTTTTAAAAAAATAACTTTTTACTAAAATGTGAAAAATGTCCTTTTTTTTTTTCCTGGAAGTAATTCAGACAATATCCCGCTTCTAGTAGCCTCACTCCGGGCCACAAACTTGGATCTGGGATAAATTCAGTCCATCATTTTCATTCTAATAATAAAAAAATAAATCTAACTGCAGCACCTCCACTTGAAGGCCATTAGTATGCCTGGAGCATTTCACATAGGGAAAATATGAATTACCTTTCCACAGCAAAGCCACGGCATGAATTCATGTGCTCCTTAATCGCCCCAGTGCAGTAATTTCACACATGAGGGGAAAAGCTTCCCCAGTGCCAGGCAGCTTCTCCCTCTGCCCTGTGTGGATAACCTACTGCCAAGTGCTCTCCAGGATGAAGAGCAGAGGGTGTCATTAACCACCTTGCTGTCTGAGCTAATTGCAACAAATGGAGGCACAGATCAGAGGTCGGCAGGCAGGATATACAGGACTAAAAAACTTTCAAGATGACCAGAGACATTAGTCTATATAAAAGTAAATAAAGTTGTTAATCTTGCCCGAACACTTACAAACTCTTGAAAGATTTCATCTTCTTGAGCACAAGGGCAATTTAGACCCTCCCCACTGGCACTGGGGATGCCGGTGATGAAAAGGTGATGAGTCTCACACCTCATGTGGATGTCGGGCAGCATAAGAGACGGGGAGTTCCTGTCTCTTCCCACATTCCCGTCTCCTTGGCTGCACCACAGGGTAATGAATGGGCTCAACATCTCCAGCACTTACACACGAGAAATCTTGGCTCCCTGGGAGCAATTTATTTTCTGTAGTAAAATGATCCCATTAAGGTCTAATTTAAGACAATTTCATGGTATCTTCCCTGCTACTATGAGAGAGGCTGTCAGATGACAGTTAAATCTAGCAGCACTTGTCTCACAGTTCCCACTTTGTACAAGTGTTGCAGCTTTTTCCTCAGAAATGCAAGGAATTCTCCAATAGTTTTTATCAGTAAATCTCAACACACTTTAAAAGGAAATAGGTCTCATTATCCTCATTTTACAGATGAGGAAAGTAGGGCAATACCTGCTGGCTGCATAGCAAGGAGGGAACGCTGAACTCTCCCGGGTGGAAATCCTGGTCCAGGAATCTCAGCAGAAGCAGCTCCCTGCGCAGTCTGAACGCTCATGTTCAGAAATGGGAAACTCCATGTAACCAAGTGGGCATTTGAGCCCCTTTTACAAAAGAGCTTCTTCAAGGATGAGCGTTCTGCATGGGTGAAGCGAAAAGGTTCCTAAAAGGACATGCTCAAGATAAAAGTGAACTTGATTACTCAAAAAAACATAATTCCCTTATCAGAGTCCATTATGAGCAGTGTTCAAGACATGGAAGGACTTCTGAAAAATCTAACTGACCTTCCCTGCTTTCCACTGCCTGCTAAGATTTAGTGCGGTGACCTGGTCAAGCTTTCTGGAGACAGCAGAAACAAGAGGGAAAGGACTAACTGCAATGGCCCTATCTAATGAATATCTTTAAATAAATAAATAAATAAGAGTTACACAACAGCATTGCAAACATCAGTTTGAAATGTGGAGCTGAAGCCAAGAGTAGCTCCATGCCTCATAATAACCAAGTGCTTGGCACACAGGGAGCGTCACATTGGGTGGGCAGAACACAGCAGGGCAGAGACCGTAACGTCTCTTAGAGCTGAGCATGGAGAGACACCAGGCTATGGACCTGTAGCCATACCCAGCCATCCTGCTTTGCCTCTCAGCCGTCTTCCTCCTCTCTTGATCTTTCTGCTCCTTTCTCCGGGCCTTGTTTCTTCTTCTGCTCCAAAATAATGGTGAGAAAGCCACCCATGGACAGACACAAAACTGAGCTCGCAGCTGTCTGAACAAGCTCAGCAGTTCCCAACCCAGAACATGAGGTCCACATGGGACTGGAAGCTTTGTAGAGGCTCTGGCATTTTATTGCTGAGCGCAGGGGCTTACCCTCCCAAAACTCAGCCTCAGTTTGCAGCAAGTGTGACCCCTATTCATTGCACTGTGTCAGCTGCTTCCCTTCTGCTGGCTTGCTAGTAAAACAGTCCATCAACAAGGATTTTTTTCTTCTTTCTATTTAGAGGCCAGGAACCGAGTTCTTAATGGCCTTTCGAAAGATACAATCTGTCTTGGACAGACATCAAAAGGATGCCAGCCTGATTTAGGCTAATAAAAACCATCATTGAACTAATGAGAAGGCTGACTTGTTTATTCTGTCCCCACTGGAAAAGATGCTCCAGAGGAGGAGTAGCAACATCCTGGGAATCCAGAGAACTGCAGAGGGATTTCTGTGGCCCAGAAGGCGCTGACCTGATTCCCCTGCCCTCTTGTGCCCAGCCTTATCCACATTCATTTGGGAGTGGCTAAGATAAGATGCTGAAGCTAATGATCTGGGAGAGCATTCCCTCTTCATTCTCCCATCCCATGCCCAGACAGAAACAGGCAGAAATCCTCTGCCCAGAGATAAAGTGCTCCATTCATCTCGTCCCTGGAGAGACCTCTCGGGCATGTTCCCAAGGGTGGGAGCTGAAAATCTGAGCTAGTGGGGAGCGACAGAAAGGCAACACATAGGTGAGAGGGACCTGGGACCCACCTTTGCTGTTCTATTGCCAGTAACAGGGCCACTTGTATCACCTCTCCGCAAGTTATCCATAGGGAAGGCAGCACACGGCATTGCCACGCTGCAAGGGTGCGTTAGGTGCTCTGATGCATTCCCAGTTGATTGACTTCAATTGATTGAAGTTGAAACCTTCCATGAATCCAATAGTTAAATGGCTGAGTACAAACTACAGAGAAAAGCACTTGGTTATTACAGGTCATCTGTGAAATTGCTGTTAAATCTACTCCAGTTATTTTAAAAAAAATATTAAAAAGGAGAGAAAAGTGCACGTTTGGGGAACTGTTTGGGAATGCGGATGCCTTCTGGGAAGCAGAGACACGTTCACAGAGCGGTGCGTTCGGAATGCTGGCCGAGTGTACTCGGCTCTCTGTCCTAGATGTCCTTGTCAGGAAACACTGCGTGCCATCCTGCAGTCACCCACTGCTGTACGCCAGGTTGGGAGACAGGGCCACCGCGGCTGCCCTGGGATGCAGGGCAGAGCCTTCCTCCGGGTGCAGGTGGTATCTCACACACCGTGTTATTCTTTTGCAGCAGACAGAATTTTACAGTGCAGAGCAAGAGAAATGCTTCCAGACAAAAGGCTGCCCCTCAGCACCATTCTTCCTGAGATCCCCTGGCTATTTCTAACTGTCCTGCTGTTTGAAGAAGGAGCTTTTCCAGCTCATTTGCAAAGTCTTGTGCTGCAAATAGAGCTGTAAGAATAGCCGACTTTTCAGATTGGTCAGTGAATGGAAAAAATCGGAGGAAAAGAAATTATTTCAGGTTAAATGGAAGTGCCTTTTTTTCCCCCAAGTTGTTTTGCAAAACAGCAATGACAAAGAAAGATGAACTGGACTTAAGAAAAGAGACTTATTCCATTTGGGGACATTCATTCTTTTTTACTCTTTTTTTCTAAAAATGAGTCTCTAAAAACGAGTATTTTAAATTAAAAAATGATGATTCAGAAAGATCAAGTTGAAATGTTTCTTCAAAAAATGTCCAACTGCATTTTTCCCCCAAAATTTGTAACTGGTTTAAGACAATTGTTTGATTTTATAATTAATTTTCTTTAAAACACTACCAAGGAGTAAGAGAGGAACCTGGACAGAGGAGAAAGCCCTTGATACAAACACATGGTGACCTAGAGGTAAAGAGTACAAGAAAAAGAGATAAGAGAAATCACAGCCAGTGAAATCAGTGTCCTCATTGACATGGTCATTTACATGGTCAGCAAGTTTCCTTCCATGTTATATATTACATTATACCATACTGAAGGTACTTTGATCAGTGATGAATATGGAGGGTTCTTTACCACTATGTTTCTAAATTCCTGATAAAAAAAATGTTCTAACGCTGCCTCCAGAGAAATTCAAACCTAAGAAGTTCAAAGATCTGGCAGATCTTAGTGCTATGTTGTCATGAATGAGAAAAACATAAAAATTCGGCTTAATCCCTACCTAGCAATTTTTTAGCTACTGCATAATTAATAAGAAGTCATATGTGTTACATGTTTTTTCTAATATGAACAATTATTGTTGATGAAATCATAAGCCAACTGTACATTTCTGCTTCATCCTGCTTACATTAGCTATTAAATATTCATGGAAATTTGATTTCTGCAGAAATGGGGGAAGGTTCTTAAATGTCAAAATAGTGCTTTTAAGCAGAACTGTCTCACCATCATCCAAAAAAACCCTTATGAAACAGATGACTTGGTTCTCCAGAGTATCGTCATTACCCTGCTCAGGTTCTTCATTCAGGCAGCCTGAAGGAAGAACCTCTGATGTCCCCACTTGCCTGCTATTTGGCATCCCCAAACTCTTCATACTTTCACGTAATGACCTAAATGGGGTTTATTTCTCTAGAGAGAAGAAATTCAGAGTTCCTACACCACAGATTTTCTCAGAAATCCATCACAGTTGAGGACATTATTTCAAAATGGAACAGCAGTGATGGTCTTCCCACAGCCTGTCTTTCTTGCTGACACTGTAACCACTTGGGAATGGCCTTTAACTACCCACAGAAGTTAAGGCTGTTGAATAAATTTATGATGGAGTATGTGGAACGAAAAGTTTTGCCCTGACCACCTCCTCCATGCAAGACAAGATCAAACTGAACCAGCCTTGCTATGTGTTCTGGGCATGATGGGTCTACACAGCTGTCCCCCATGTCCCTCTCAAGACAGCCTTATTGTCCCCGAGCACCAAAGTCCAAGAGATGCTGAGGTATACACAGGGTACAGCCTAGTCCTCAGTGGCATTTTCTCCCATCTCACTGTCCCTGCACAGCACACAGGGTTTTTATGACTTCATTTCAGCTCTCTTACTTTAATTCTTGCAGCAATGCATCCTTGATCCCCAGCATCAGAGTTTGCTGGCAATGACCCAAGGCTCTCAGGCTCTTCACATCCAAGCCAGGCTCTCAATGTTTTTCCCTCTGGACAGGTTTCAGCTATGTAGACTTTTTATCTCTATGGATATTATTTTCCCATTCAAGTCTTCCCCTCAGCCAGCCTCATTGGCAACAAATTATGTTTTTGTGCCATGCCAGGTGAAATTCCCAACACACTCCTTCCTTGTAATTAATGGCCATGTAGTGCAGGCTGTCATAAGGAGCATGGGGACAGCTTCCAGATCCCTCTCTGAGCATAGATAAGGTCAAAGAAAAGAAGAAATAAATCAAACCACAAACAAAATACTTCCCTTGCACACTCTGGGAGGATCTTGAGGTGGATCTGTTGTTTCCTACCTTTTAAAAAATTGATCTCCTCCATCATTCCACTCCAGGATTAAGTTTGAATCACCCCAAAGGCTGTGAGCAGGGAACAGACCATTCCCCAGCTGTCCTACAGATGACAGTTACAAAGGTTTTTGGTAGTTTACACAAAAAGAAGAGACTTTTTCCACCCAGGGGTGGTGACCTACCTTAGGGTGATGCAGGGCAGAGTAAGCAATCAGCCTACACATTTCTCAGAAACAGGGTCAGAAGGAATTTTTTTTTTCCCCCATTCTCAAATTCAGTACTGTCCACCAGATAAAGGAAATTTCTCCCCAGATCTTTCTGGAACTCCAGTTTTACAGCCATTTCTGCCCTGAGAGTGATGAGGAAAAGGGTCCCCTTTGGGAAGCAGACCAGTGCCAGGAAGCCCAAGCTGCAGTGCTAGAACAGTCAGGTGCAGCAGCCAGCATGAGGATGGGACAGGAATGAAAGGCAGCACGAGGGCCAGTCCTACAAGCCCTCTTATTAGGCAATGGGGAGAGAAGTTCACATTAATTATTTTGCGGGCAATTAAGCTTCAGAAAGGCGGATCAAAGCAAAGGTAATGGCACTGTAAAGTAGATGCATTGCAGAACAGAGAAACAAATCAAAGGCTCTGTGAGGAAGACAGTGAAATTTAGCCCAGCTCTTAGGAGGAGCTCATAGAAACCACAGCAAAAGCAAGCGGCCCTGGGTACAGCAACAGCTTACTGCGAGAGTCGTGTCATGGCCTGGAGCTCCTTTGGAGTCCAGCCGTTTATCAGATCAACAGTTGGTTATCACAAAAGAATTTCATGCAATCTTTTCAATATCTTCCACTGGAAAAATATTTTTGCTAAAATAATTGGCAGTTTTCCAAAGGGAAGGTGTATTTTTATTTACTAGAAAACTTTGGAGAAAGATTGGAGAAAAACAGCGTTTTGGATAACAACTTTCAATCTTAAAAATGAAAAACAGTGTTTTCAATGCTGAACTTTAACAAGATCATGTCCACTTTTTTCCATCAATATTTTATACAGGAGAGAAGGCCATTTAATGATTAGTTCTACCAGAGCTTGTTCACAGCAACACACATGCACACAGATACACAGAGGACAGCACTACCTATTGCTGCCTGTACCAGATCTCACATACACAAAGCAGCACAGCTCCCTCACCTTTGCAGCAGCATCTGTCAGAGAATTCATTAATGAAGTACCTCAAGACCTCAGGAGAGAATAAGATGGCCAGCAGGACCCATCATGAAGGCTGGTGGTGGAAGATGTGACACTATTTCTTCTTTCCCCTTCTGTTCTCTGAGCATAAGTACAGCACACATTTCTGATCCTAGCAGTCTCAATGATGGTGTATCATGAGCAACCACATCATAAATACATTTATCAAGCAGCTAAGGAAAAAGTTTGTCATCTTATCATGCAAACAGATGATTTCTGGACTTCTGGACATGAAAATATTCATTTATAAGTGCTGTAGGCTCCTTGTTCTATCCAGGTCATAAGTAGAAATCAGTCTCTAACAGCTGAATGTCACTGACTATCAACTGGCAAAAGAGTGGAAGGACTCTTGAGTTCCTTGTGGTTTCAGTAGAACATCACTGTGGGAACACAGTGAAATGGGAGCATGGGCCTAGCAATCACCTCTGCTGGGGGAGCAGGAACTCCCTTCTCCTCCCACAACAGCCTAGGGCTACTGTATAGGATGTTGATAAAGGATGTGACCTTTTGTAGAGCACCTCTAAGCAGAGGAGCTGTGCTGTTCCACAACAGCTGTAGCCTGAAGGCAGATTAAGTTGTCCCCAGGACAAAGCTGATGTCTGCAGTCTTCCTGCCAATGCTTTGTCAAAGCAGGGTTGGTTTTAACGAGGTAGTTACGCTGGTCTGACAAACAGCAATAAAATAAAAGGGCCTAAATCATTATTGAATATTTCTTCATCAGATGAGCAGGTCTTACGGATCCCAATGGTGGGATTGCTTCTCAGAACGGTTATCCACAGAGCAATTCTAAAGCGTGGAGCTGGCCTTACTAGAGGTACAGGACAGCTTTAAATAAGACTATCCAGGGGTGTCACAGCAGGAGGATCCAGCTCTAAGGAGGCACAGAGATGTATGCATGGCTTGGTGCTGGGCAAACCGTGGACATGGTATCCCACAAAGGTCTTGGCTTGTCACACAGGGAGCCTGGGGGGCTGAGGCCTGCAGAAAGCCCAGGTGGTCCTTCATCTTGTCCAAGCTGTGCCATGGGCAGGCAGGGACAGGCAGGCATTCCTCTGGAGGGCAAGCTCTGCCTGGACACAGCGCTCTCATTCCTCAACCAAGCGGTGCCTCTTTGCAAGCCACCTCCAGAGGCCAGCGTGCAGTGCAGACGTCTCCAGAAGGACAACAAGCAACCCTGGGTCTAAGGAGGAGTAACTGTGGTGTCTGCTGTCACACCACCCTCTAGGCTACCTCCTGAGGGGCAGGATTGGAAAGGTCCAGAGAGGCCATCTGCCACCTCCGCCTGCCCCCACCATGTGTCCCTTACCAGCTGGAGCAGTGAGTCAGTGTATGAGCAATGGTGGCCTCCCGTTGTTAGGAATCTTGTTTGCTCTTTGTGCTCTGTAGGCTTTTTTTTTTTTTTAAACCACCTTTTGCTTCCAGGAGCCATTTTTGATGCCAGGAAAAGGAAAGAAAACAAACAACAACAACAACAACGCGCAGCCCTGTGTGCTCAGGCTATTTCAGTCTTTCTTCAGCCACCTCCTCCCACCACTCAGTAGTGTCTCTGAGAGTGACTTGTGCTCTGCAGATGGAAGGAAAGGCTGAATACTCCAAAGCTCTGCAACATTTTGCCTTCAATTGCTATGAAGACAGCTCCCTAAAACCAAACTTGTGGTTATGTGGAACACATATAACAGATCTATCATACTCCTCAACTAAGGCCCTCAACTAGTAACTGTGGCCTCTGGTTGCTTTTGCTATCCTGATATATTTTCATTATGTTTTATCACCTAATTCAAGCTTATTTGGCTAACTGCCTCTTTGGCCTTGCCTGCATGGCCATTCTCAACAAGAGACACAGAATGAGCCCAAACTAGGCCTGTGTGAGACATCCTGCCTTTCCACCTCCATCTGCACCTCTTCCTGCTCGGCTCTACACCATCCACCCCAGAGGTTCTTAAATGCGGTGGCCAGAGCTGCCAGCAGCAGCTCCCGGGTATTTACAGCATATTATTTTTATTTCATTCTCAGTTACTTTCCTGAATGTGTGACATAAACAAACATGTCCACTATGGCAACAAAGCTGTTGAGTTTAGCTCCTCATCTGTCATTTTGTCAGGCACGGGTTCTTGGGATCGTCACCGCTGTCTCGCAAGGACAGGAGAGCCATAACACCAAGGAGACTGTCTGCTGCAGGGACTGGAAAAGCTCCACTCTTGAAAAGCCATCAGAGCAGCTTTGTCTGTCTTTACTTTCTTCCACAAACAACAGCCAACCTAGGGACTCATTCACCACATTGCACAACCCGTTTGGGTCCTCTGCTCATTGCCAAATCTCACCAGGGATCTCCACAGAGCTCAGCCCGCCTAGGGGAAGCTGGTGGCATTCATAGCTCTGGACTCACCGATAAACAGTTTCTGTGACATTTCCTTAACTATGGAGGAGACTTTGCTAAAGGAGACTTATTCCCTGCTCCAAATTGATAGGAAAAATCATACCTTACATTGCTCTAGTATTTTTCATCTTGTAAGATCTAAAAGCACACTGTAAGCCTAATTTATGAACAGGGATTACTTCACCCATCACTGCAATAAAACTTTACAAGTGAGGAGGAGCAGGCTGTGGAAAGAGCACTCTGGGGGTTTAGACCTGGAAGTGAGAAGTTTTGTGTCCAAAATGGGACCACTGCAATCCAGAGAAAAGGAATGTGCTTGACTTAGGGGGAGAATTTAAGGAGTGAGGACCAGGGTCCCTGGGGAAATGCAGAGTTGTTTGATGAATCTACTAGTTGGGCCATGTTTTTTTCCTGTCTTTGGCAAAGTACTATAGTCCTTCTAAGATGATCCAAGTACTGCCCTTTCCAGAAAAATTCTGTAAAATCCCCAGGACTTAGAAGCACCTCTTGTGTGAATACCATGGCTCAGAAATGACCTAGTGAAACAAGTGAATTGCTGCCAGTTCAGCAAAATGAGAATCTTCACTTACCCTCTGCATCCAGGCCATAAAAGAGAAACTGGAATGTCACCACAAAAGCACCATTTGGCCTCTGCATGCACATGCACACACACAGTACCTGTCTATGCAGCTCTCCCCTCAGCTGTGAGAATCAGGCAAATGCTACAAATCAAAACAGCCTTAGAAGAAATCTCAGCCCAGCTTTTTAGGGTGGATTTTATAAGGCTTGCATTACATAGACCAGAGCTACAGATGTCACCACTTATTGCTTAATCTCCAAGGGGATAAACAGTGTCTGAGGAGGCCTCATCACCTGGAAGAAATGAGTGTAGAGAAGAGGGCTTCACTGGAAACAGAGCATGCTCCAAATCCTCCTCTGCCACATCCCATGTGCAGCTGGGGATCTGCACGTTAATTTGGGAGGGAAAGGCAGGAATACAACCCTGCATCCCACTGCCACCCTCTCGCCTGGCCCCTCTCCCCAGCAGGACCGGGCTCCATGCTCATTCCCTCTCATTGTCTCTTTGCATGGCCCTGCAGTGACAGGGACATCCTGCTCCTCTGTCCAGGCCTTCTCCCGTAGCTGTCACCCTTTCCCCGGATCCAAGCCAGTGCTGCTGCATTGCTGATAGCCAGTGTTTTTCAGCAATGAAGTATAAACATCTCTCTGAGACACGTTAATGACTGTTTATTTGCCCTGTGCTGTTGCCTCCTTTCTTGGTTATGGTTGCAAGTTTTTTTAAAAAAAATCTTTAATGGAAAACAAATTAATAACTTCCTCCTGCCACTCTCTGCAGGCCAGGAGGAATAGCTGTCACCAGCAGAGGGGCACCAGTGACCTTGAAAATACTGACAAGTCCTCAGGCTCTGAGAGCTCTCAGTACGCTGGGGTCAAACAGGAGGAATCGCTGCTGCTCTTCACCCAGTGCTCCCAGCAGGACGGGTGCGACGACGAAAACGAGTCTTGCTCTTCCAAAACACGACTGCAGACAGCGGCTGCACAACCTTGCTGCTTGGCACGATGCCTTATGGCAGCAGTTATTTATTTCTGCATCACCTGCCTATGTCCCCACGCTACAAATGTGTCCCTGTGAGGCTCAGCTGGCAGCCCGAGCCCCCCACTTTTCTTCAGGGCCCTCGTTTAGATGAACCTGCCGGACAGGCTGTGCTCCCAGCCTGGCTTTGCAGGGGGCCCTGGGGCTGCTGCTCCGCACGGAGCCGAGTCGAGCGGTGCAGGTTTCCAGCGGTGGCATCCCCGGTGTCACAGCGGGACAGCTCCTCTCCGGACACCAACCCCAATAGGGCACGTTCTCCTCCCTTTTGGCAGCTGCTCTCCCAGGAGCTTTGCGAAGGGCAACCTTGGAGAGCAAAACACCCCAGCCCCAGCCCCACGAGGCTCCTTTCGTAAGGTCACCGTGACCCCTAGAGGGGAACGGGGCACAGGTTTCCTGTGGCTGCTCAGCACTTGCTTTGCTTCGCGCGCCTGGGCTCTTGCAGACCCTCTGCTCCATCCTCCCTGAGCAAGGCGCGGGCTCTTTGCAAACCTGGACCTGCCAGTGCTGGGACAGGCTTTGCCTGCACCCCATAAGCTGTTTTCTTCTGGCATTTGCAGTTGTCCCTGAAAATCACTGACTTCCCTCTCCTGTAATTTACAGTTATATGAATTTTGTTTTTTCAAGTGAGTCAGTATTTGGTTTGCAGTTGTTTTTCCAGCTAGAGGAAAGCCTCTCTTATGTGGCCTGTCTAAAGTGTGCCCTGTGTACAAAATAGTTTTCATGGGAACTCTCTGTCTATTCCATTTTTCACATTTTCTTAGGGTCTGTTTTTCACTTTGCCCTATTTCCACATACATTCATTGGAAATGTTTTCTTCCCCTGTCTTCTGAAATCTTGCTGCTCATTTGTGTTTCTCACCCATTTACTCTCCTTGTTTCCTTGTCCTGGATGGAATTGTGTGACCATTGCCGCCACGAGGCTGCACACACTCTTATTTCATGCAGCGGAGAGGGACACGCTTCACCTGACCTTCCTCCAACTCCTCCTCTGCGGTGCCAGCCCAGGAGTCCCCTTCCTCCAGGCACTTTTCCAAAGCAGGTTTCTGCATCACTACTTCTCCTGACCCATACCCAAAGACTGCCAGTGATTGCCCTTCTGTTGTTACTGCACCTTCTCTCCCCTGTATTAAATACTCATTCCTGGCTCTTCCAAAACATTGGAGAAAAAGTCCTTTTTGGCTCCAACCCTAGATGGGAGCTGCAGTCTTAGAGTTGACCCTGTGTGGGCACAGAAGTGGCTGCCCACTCACAGACACTCCAACGTGGAGCCTCATACATGCAAAGAAGGAAAAAAACTCATCAGGAGCAGACATCAGATCTGTTTGCAGGAGGGAGATGTTTCCTCACAGCCTGTCCAGCTTGTGATCCCCTCCCCGTTAACCAGCTCACTGCAACACAGGCCACTAACTAATCGTCTATCCAGCAATTTTCGGCCTGCTCTGACCCCTCTTTGGTGCTGTGGGCTCGAGAAAGCTGCCTCAGCTTTTTATGTGTGAAGCCGCAGCGTGGCACTCCATCCTCCTTGCTGGATCTGGGTCACCAGCGTGATTTGTTCTGTTTCCTCCGGTTGTTGCTTATCTCATAAAAGGAAGGGGATGAATAAGGACAGAAAGGCCTGGGAGCTGCTGGAGCAAGTGAAAAACAAACTTAGAAGGTTTCTCTTGGGCCACAGCTCCAGGACTTTGTGACATTCCTGCTCTGAGGTTTGTCTGGATCTGCCGGAGCTAGTTCTGGTGGTGAAGGGGCTTTGCTTGCCTCTTGGGGCAGTGTGATATCATGGATGCGATATCATATGACACTATGTGCTGGGGCTCGAATGTGCTGACTCCTTTCCTAAAAGGGGCTACATGTCCTTCTGCCCAAGAAAGACTTTGGACAGGGATAGGGCATTGTCCCACGTGTGGCCTTCATCCATGTTCCTCAGGCTGCAGAGCCTCTGGCAGCCGCCTTGTGCAGGACTTGGACTATGCACTGCTAAGCGTTGTCGCTTCTGTGCCCGAAGGAAGCTGCATCTGTGCTTTAAAGAGAAGGGAGCTCTACCCAGGCTCCGCAGATTACTCAGCTTCTGCCCCAGATAAAAGAGCTGTTTGTTCCATCCTTTGCCCCATTTGCAGGGTAATAATTTTGGTTGTTAGCTATACAAAGGACACGTTTCTTTGAAGCAGCAAGAGCTTGCAGCGTCAGTACCTTCAGTCTTCAGAAACTCGGACTGCCCATCTGGAATAATCTGGAGAGAGGAAAATTCACTGCCAGGCCAAGATCCAAAAGGACATCTGAGAAATCAGGCAATTATATTCCAAAGGCATATCTTTTTGTGTTCTCACAGCTACAAATATAGAACACGGAACAGGCTCTTCTTTGGCAGTGCTTGTCTATTTTGCTGGTCAGAGCAGTAGCTGACTAGAGGATAAAGATCTCTGTTGTCACCTCTTTTAGCTAAGAAATGAAATTTGAATGAACCTTTTATCAGACAAACATCTGGAGGAGCATGGGTTGAAGTGAAGCCACGACCAGCCTACTGTGAACTAATTCCCATCCCACTAATTCCACTCCAATCCTGCTTCAGCAATTCCCTCCTTCCCTCTACACTGTCACCCCATCCCCTTGCACTGCTTTAGGGTTGACTCCATTTACCTGCTCCTCCCTGAGTTTTCCCCACAGATGCCTCAAAAGATGCTCCAGAGCCAGGAGAGGGCTCCAGAATTCAGGTGTATCCAGCTCCAAGGGATGCTCCATGAACCTTTATACCGGGTACACCATGATATCTTGTAAAAAATCATAACTGTAACGTTTTCACCACGAACTTTTCCAGCCCTGTCCTGTCCCTAAGCTACGCTGTGTCCCTAAGGTGCCTCAGGACCTAGCCATGGACACATTAAAACAAACACTCAGTCAGGCTGGAAGCTCTTCAGAAAGAGTTTCCATTTGTTTGAAGGTTTTTATGCATTGTGTGTTTAGAGAGAAACCAGACAAACAAAGCAGAGATACATAATTCCAAGGATTCATCTAGATAACTTAGGTAGTAGCACGTTTCAAGTGTCCAAACAGTCACTGCTTTCACTGCGTTTTCTGGGGAAAGCTGCCACAACAGATGGTGCACAAACGGCTCGTTGATGCCTGACCTTTCCGTTCAGGCTGGTGGGAGCTCATGGAGAAAGGTGCGGCATTTTCCTGGCCTGCCACCGACTCCTAGGACTAGGAATTTGATTGGGAAGATAAAGTATAGTGGAAGCCCTTGAAATTAGCTAATTTTAAGCCTTCTTGGCCCCTACGATATCATGCAACATGTTCCATGGATTAGCTGTAAGTCATTTAAAAAGCATACTATCAGTTTTAAATGTGTCAACCTTTGATTTCGCCAGTGCCTCTCTTGCTTTGTGTTTATGGAAAATACGAATTAGGTTGGTTCCCAGCGTGTCTCTGCTGCCTTCCTTCAAACTCTTTGTTTCCCTCAACGTAACCAGCAGCTGTGGCCTGTCGGTGCCCTCAGGGTCCCCACAGCCGGTCCCAGCTCACTCAGTTGATCTTCACGTGCACGTTTCCTCAGGTCCCCAAGCACTTTCAGATGTTTGTCCCCTTTCTGTAACAGCGTGTACCTTTCCTAGGCCATGTAGCCCCAGCCAAGCAGGACTGTCGAGACTGGGCTCCCTCTGGTTATACAACAGCAGCACAGTATTTTCTACACCAACCCTCAGGCATCCTAACATTTTGTTTACTCTTTGGACTACGGCTGCACAGGGAGCCTTGCTCTTTATTTAGCTGTGTGCATATGCCCGGATCTATTCCCTTCATGGATACCGTGAATTGAGAATTCAACACTGCTCTAACTGTACCAGGGATCCAATCCATTCCTTCCAATGTGACCTGCTGTTTGGCATACGATAGGACAGGGTGCTGCTTGTTCCTCTGGGTCCTCGACATCCTGTACGGATTAATCAATACCTTTCCTGGCCTTCGCTACTTTAAATTAGTTTTTTGAAATGCAAAGGATTTATTTTTACTTTTATCATCGTAGTCAAATAATTATAGTAGATTAGAGGAGCATGAACTTTCCTGTTCAGAAATCATGCCTGTTTTTTCTTCTCATGCCATGCTTATCTAGTACTTAAGCCCAGAAAACATTCATAGGTCTAATCCCCAGTTTCATTTCAGGCAACCCTTAGGCCTAATGACAGGCATAAAGTATTCTAGATTGTTTAGTGAGCGCGAGTCTTTCTTGTCAATGCCTCAGCTACTTTATCTTTTACAACTATAAAGGAAAATATCCATTTGGGGGCTTTAACTTAAACTTTGATGTCTTTCCAAATCTTTTTCAACTGTTTTCATTTATGGATAGCTAAAAATTTTCCAGTGGAGATAGAAACTCTTTTATCAACTTTGTGTATGTGCTCTACTGTAAAGAATGTGCGAACTTGCCTTTCTCAGTAAACTTTTGAGGACTTCAGTTATTTGGAGGCCACAGCCTGAAAAGTCCTTTTGCCTTTTGAAAACTTCTGGTATAAGCAGAAGATAAGGAAACAAAACTGAAAGCTGTGTTTGAAATGCAGTGTCTTGTGCTGAAAACCAGAAGATAGTTGTTGTTCCTTGTGCCTTTGAAAACTATGAAGTTGTGCACCAATATAACACCCCCTGAACCTCAGGTGACTGCCCTGTGCTCATGGGCACTTTGTCCTGGCAGAGACCCAGCTCAGCCTCTCATGGGACCTTGCACATTGTCTTGTGTCCTTTGCTGAATCAAGACATGAACTGCTAATAACATTTCTTTTCCGATTATTTCCATTTTGGACAGTCTCCTTATTACTTGAAAAGATTATCCTAAAAGGTACAAATTGATGCCAAGCAAATACTCTAGTTTCTGTCTTATAAATGATTTGCCAGAATGTTTTCTTTACAGCTGGCTTTGCTTGGGCTGGATTTTCATGTCCTGAGAGATGACTTGGACAATCTCTTGATCCTTGTCAACTTTTCACTGCGTTGTATTTATTTGGTTTTTTTTTTTTTTTTCCATCTGGTGTCCCACGAGAATGACCCTCAAACTATTATGAGGTGCTATGATGCCTGCCAGCACCCTGTCTCCTCCGCTTGGACTTTAGGGATCTTCTCCCCCATCCCTTCCTCTTTCTGACCTTTCCCTTTGAAGCCTAGGACGCAATGTTACTGCTGAGGAACAGCCTTTTCCATGGAGATGCTGAATCTCATCATGTGCTGCTATTAAATAGAAAAAAAAAAAAAAAAAACTCATTGTTTTGAGCCAATAAGATACTAAAGTGACCCCAAAAACTTCCCAGTTTTTAAAAAAAGGCAAGACTCAGCTCCTATTTATGCTGAGAAAGGGCTTTGCTGGGCAGCTTGTCAGGCGGGCTGCCTTTCTGCAGGGGCAGAGCCTCTTGGCAGGCTGTGGCATGGGTAGGGAGGCTCACGTTTCCTGGTGCCCTCTTTTCCTTACCCATGTTTTCTCCTCTTGCCTGAATGATCCCAGCTCTGCTCTGCTGTCCAGGCCAGCCCTACTAATGCATCTGCTCACCCAGCTGAGGCACCTGGCTGGGATTTCGCTGCTTCTTTCTCACTGGAGCTGTTCAAGGAGGACAGACAGACTGCAGGCCCTGCTTAAGGTTTATAGTTTCCTTGCAGTTGGTATCGAGCGCCTGAAGGAAAATGATCTGACAGGGTGTTTTTGCCTTGTTTGTGTCAAAGCTACTTTAACCGTCCTGTTTTCCAACAGGGCTGTTTGGTTGCGGGAACATTTAACATGAGATGGTCTCCAGAGCTCCTCGTAAAAGAGGTTCCCAGGGAGCTCTCCTTTGGTCCACAGTCCTGGCTGCACATCCTGCACCAGCACATCCACACTGGAGGGGAACAAAAGCCACACTCTGCCCGAGAACCCTGCAGCATCCCTGCCAAGCGCTGTCTCTGGGGGAGGGACATCGTCTCTGTGTCTAGCACATCGTCGATGGCATCGACTCCCCCTTAACCCATTTGCAGGCACTAACAGGCAAAAGTCAGGCTTTAGAGACAGGGAGTTTCAAAAGGCTGTAATGGCCAGGCTGGATGGGTGTCAGTCCATGTCTCTATGCAGAAGTGGCCGCAGGGGAGCAGCCAGCTAGGATGCAACAGGCTGCAGCAGAGCAGAGCCTGCAGATTTTTGTTTCTGCCTATTGGACAAGATTCAGAGCATCCCTGCCTGTGATTTCCTTGTTATTTGAATGTTATGGCCTCAGGTACAGCAGGAGGCTGCATCAGATCCTCAGTTTTACTAGGGGAAATTAAGCTTCTAGGGAATTAGCAACTTTCATAGGATGGGGAAGTTGTTTGCTGCTCAGCTATACCTCTGGGCTGCCCTCTTGGAGGTAAGTGCTACCAAACAGCACAAGAGAGGGAAACTGCAGCTGGTTCCCATCCAGATGGGTTCACCATGTAGAAGCACTGCCACATATCCCAGCTTAGATATACTCATTATGAAGAGCAGCTCCAGGTTTTGGGGCTGAGGGTGATGCTTTTGACCACCTGGTTCTTTTTCTTCAGTAAAACTGCCCTCTTTCCACCTCTTCTCCTCATCCTGCCTCTGTTTCTTGGCTTTCCAAGTCTTCGTGTGTTTCCTCAGACCTCAAAGGCAAAGCTGATCTGTTCCGTAGCCAAGCTCAGCCCAGGGGTGAGGGTGTAGAGATGGGCAGTGTGAGAGAGACAGATGATCAGTGCTACCACGAGAAAGGTCACGGCCATTTCCAGGATGCTTTTCTGTAGAGAAAAGCCTGACATGTCACCTATTTGGCCACTCAGAGCCCAGATCCAGAGGCCACCCCCATCACCTCCTGTGGATACACAGATGTAACCCCCGGCTGCTCTTTCTAGACATGTATAAAGAGGAGAACACACAACATTCTGGCAGCAAATCATAACACATCTGAGATTACTTAAGCCCTATAGAATTCTGCAAGAACACTTTGCTCTGCATTTCCATTTATCTGCCAAATAAAGACCAAATTCCTTTCCCTACCTTTAATCACAGAATTTCCTGCTTAATGCACAAAGACACATATTAGCTCTGTGTCTTCTTCGTCTCAGTTGGAATTAATTCTGTGAATAATAGAGGAGCTTTATCTATTAATTAAAATTAATGACTTTATAAAATTGCAAATGTCTTAAACTTTGAAAGATTTGCATTAGAGACCAATGGAATAGGCAGTTTGCAGGCTTGAATAATAAAGGAAATTACCTCGAATGGCTATATCCTGCCTGCTGAAAGCCTCTCCAGCTACTAGAAACTGCAAAGAGAATTAATTGTGGCTGTTAGCTCTTAGATTACTGTGTTTACCCCCCATTTCAGTGGTGTGTCTGGGGATAGTTTCCTTGTACCATGTAGAAAAGGCAAAGGGCATTTTGCTTTTCAAGGTAAAACCAGATACAGGCCATTGCAATTGTTCCCATTTGCATTTTTCCAAACTGTTTCCAGATTGAGCCTAATCATTTTGCAAACATAAGGAATCCAGCTGGGTGCTTCATGGTCATCACATTCCTACCAGCAATGAAAGCTCTGCTACCCTTAATGTCATAGCCAGTTTCAGGCAACATTGAGCCCAGCAAAGAAGTCAAGAGATGATCCTTAGAGAGCAGTCAGGAATGATTATATGGAAGATTTTGGTGATGGGATGGGAACCTAGTCTCAAGAATAAGTTCAGGGAGGTGCGCCTCATCCCTAAACTACTTGCCAGATGTGGTTCAGACATAGGCAGGGATCAGAGATGCAACCAGTCTTCCGGGTCCCAAAAGGAGCTGTTGTCCCACAGCTGAGCACCTCCCCAGGAGGGCAGCAGTTCTGCAGCGGTGCTTGTCCTCTACAAGGCAAAAAAAGGGCAGCTCACACAGGGTGTTTGGGGAGCAGCAAAGCTAAAGCAAGCAGAGCAATAATTACTAACGGGCTTACATAGAGTTCACAGGCCATCCCACTTCCCAGATGCACCCAGCATCCTACCACCTTCTTCTCATGTGTTCTCCATTCTCCCGCTTCCTCATGGCCCAGGGAGAGAACAGGGTGAGGCAGAGATATTGTTCATGGAGAGGATTCCGGAGAAGCCATTCGGGAGTGCCTTGGACAGAGGAAAGAGCAAACAAAGCCAGAGTCCTCTGACAGCAAGGAAGCATTGCAAAGTGCCAGCTGTCCACTCACTCTGGTTGCTGCTGGGATTCCCCCAAGCAATCAGCAGTGACACAGAAAAGCATAGCAGCACTGCAGAGAGAGAAAAACCTCTGCAAAGGTGGTGGTGGGGAAACCCCTGTGAAGATCTGCAAACTCACTTGAGCTTTTGGGGTTTCTGTTTGTTTGTTTTCCTGTACACATGGGCTAGGAAGTGCAGATTAGCTAGGATCTGCTTTACCCAGAGACACAGCCCAAGGCCCATCTGCAGGCTGTATTCACCCAGATGTTTTCTGTAGTTGAATGTTAGTCAACCTGCTGCTGCCATTGCCAGATGTGCAGCCCGCTTCTCTACCAAGTGTTTTGCCTGCAGAGCATGTTTTCTCAGCTGGATTTTCCTAATTACCACTCTGCTCTGCATTTCTGCCTCTCAGAAATTACTTATTCCTACCATCTGCTAAATCTGATGGCTGTAGGAGGCATTTATATATGGCATTTATATTGATGGCTGACAAATCCCTGGTGGCAAAGGTTTCTTTCAGAGACCTTTTGCATTGAAACAGAGGAAGATGGAGAGGGTTGGGAAGTGAGCCACTTCTCCAACTGCTCTATTAAAAGTTATTCTTCTTCTCTTTTCTGTGGGGTAGTGGTTAAGCATGATTTTAGCCCAGTGTCAAGTGCAGGTTTGCTGATCTCAGGGTGGATGCATGCTGTTTGGGTTGCTTTGGAGAAAGCCAGAGGAGCCTGGCAGCAATCAGGGAAGTGATGCATTATAGCGAACGATGTTGCAGGCTTTACTTAATTACTCTGGAGGCAGAGCTGTGCCATGAAGCACTTTAAGCAAAGGGAGGACTTAGAAGAAAATCAAACTATTATGGTCTTTAAATAGACTGGAGATTTTAATTTCTTAGCAAAAGCAATTTTTGTAGCAGCATGAGACTTTTGGGGTTGGAGATCCAAAAGTGCCGTAAGTTCCAGTTCCTTTAGCCAAGGTGCCTTTCCACTTGGAAAACAGATAGTCATAGACTAAAGGTGGGTTTGCCATGGTAATGACTGCTGAGGAGTATGCCCAAGACAGCTTTAAACATGGATGGGAGGGTGGCCTGAGTTCCCCAAGGCCAGAAGAACACATCTACAGATATCCAAGGGGGATAGATTAAGGTGGCCTTGGGTACATATGTGTTTCACCTATCCAGAGCAGTACCTGCACTGCAGAGGGACCTCACTGTTTTACAGGGAAAACTCTTGCTGAGTCGAACAAGCCCTGTCCCCGATCCATGTCATCCTCCCAACAAGCACAGCCAAAGGAGCTCGTACCACCATCCATCTCCCTCTGCTCAGGCTGGCTGTAAAGAGAGGTCGTGGCCAGTTTCCAGTCCATACAGCATGCACATACATGTGCATACACTGGGAGATATTTTATTCACAGCAAACATGTGCAGTGTTGTGAAAGAGGTTAGCGAGTTGACTTCTCCCTGCATCTTGGAGTCATCTGAGTGTTTCACTCACTGACTTCTTTTTCCTCCTTTTACTTCTCCAGACTCACCAGTCTTGGTTTCCAGGCAGTGGTGCACAGTTTCTCTTCCTCTTTTTTGTGGGTGACACAGCAGGGGCTATTTTGTCCTTCTCCTTGCCCTCTCATTTATAACTCTTCCATGTTAAGAGAACACCTCTGGGTGAGATGCTTTTGTAATGCTAACAAACACAAGACATCACAGGTATTGACTGCTGCCGTATTGCTGAGGCCATTGATTGAAGGGGCATGATCCACCCGTAGCTCAGAATATGTGTGGGGAAAACACAGTATTTGCAGCTCCTGATCCTCATTGGAGAGTGCCTTATCCCAGAGCTGCCCCAGCTGCCCACAGACCTGTGTTGAATCACGAAGGGCCTGCGGGCCTGGGGCTGCAGGGCGGCTGCAGAAGGGCTGCCTGGTGATGGAGTGCTGGCTCTCCTCCTTGTTTCCAGCTGCTACTTCATATTAAAAGTAGCTAAAAATATACAGGTGCTTTCCCAATGGTATTTTCCATGTAAGCAGGAGCAGAGGGCTGCTATGCAGGCATGCATCAGAGAAGAGAGGGTTCTAGCTTGTCCCGATTTGGAGAGCGACGGGGGAAAGTAGATTTCTTTTCAGATACAGTCCCTGCAAAGACGACCTCAGACTAGCTTTCTGAGGAGCAGACAGCCCTTTTCAGCATGCTGTCCTGGGGAATCACTCACCCAGGAGTATCTTTGGGGTTCTTTGTACTAGGGAATAGAGGGGAGTGTGGGAAACCCCAGCTAGGCCCTTCCTCTGAAGGATACCAGTAGCACCAGTATAGCATAGGAGCTTGGCATGTGGGAGCAATGTGGAGCTCCTGGGTGCTGCCCATTTCTTCTTTCTAGATAACCTCACAGAAAAGCAGCAGCTCAAAACAGGAAAGTCAAAGTCTTGCTCTCAGAATGTGGAAGTTGTTTATGAAAGTTCGCCCAACAGGAGGCTGCTGAGAAGACCTGTTGCAGGCGGTGAATATTCTGGTGCATATTAATCTTGGCTTTCCAACCTACCTTCAACCACTGTTTCTAATTGATTGGTATTACAGCAGCACTGGGATCAACTACTGAAAAGCAGGGATTTAGTAAGGTAAATATTCTGTAGACACGTGACAGAACCTCCAGCACCTCAGAGACCCCATGGTGCAGCCATCAGTCATGCAGCACTACAGCTCCAGGGAAGCTGCGCTGGTGAAACAGGCTGGGAAGTTTGTTTTTGTCCCTACATGGAGCGAGACAGCCCCTTCAAGAGCAGTTCAGAGCGAGAAAGATATCAAATGCCACCCCCAAAAATAGCACTTATCTTACAGGATAGTTTGGAGGTACTGTCCAAATAAAAACAGAAGGAAGCAACAGCATATGGTGAATTGACTGGTGCCAAGTGGAATTTTTCCAGCCATGTTCAAGGAACTCTGGTCCAAGTACTGCTTCGAAGGCCTTCACTCAGAGCCTATATATAACCATGCTGAATTTGCTGGCAGCCAGGCTACAGTGGACAGTGCCCAGCACCAACCTGGCACTCTGCTCCTCACTCAGAAAAGACCCTTTAAAGGACTGTAAGTGCCTTCAGGTGCAAAGGCTAAAGAAGAGAAAAAAACAAGGACAGGAGTGAGCACCATTTGGAACAGGTGAAATGCGCTTCACTCGTTACAGTGGAAATCACACCCGCTGGCATTAGGAAAGTGCTTGCGTGTTAGAGGTGCCTCCGAGCAGCAATTGCAGAAATTCTCTTGCTGTTTCTTGGACAGTCTAAAATGGGACTTTCTTTCCCCTGTCTTAAGGCCCTTCCTCAACACCACGATTCTCTTTTACAGAGAACCAGCCAACCTGGCTGCTCATTGAGCCACCCTGTACAAACACTCCTACTCCAGAGGCCACAGCCTGATCCCAGGCCTTGTGCAAAAACTCCTGCTTTTCCCCCCAGAGCTTCAAATCGTATTTTAAGATGTACAGACAGCCCCACATCGGGATATAAAGGGCTGAGTGGGTTACTCAGGCTTTGAGCACCCTCTCCTGTCCTGTTGGCTTAGCTCTACAGGGCACCACAGTAAAATGCCTGGGGACAAGGAGAAACAAATCTGCAGTAGCACATACGCCAGGGCTGAAGTTGCTAGTGTTTTTGGACAAAACTCCAGCATAAACACATCTTCCAGAGGGTGATATCATCATTTTCAGGCCCAGGATAACCCATTTGGTCTTGTTAGCACACATTTCTGAGCCTCTTAAACCAGTGGTTATTTGAGACCAGGGAGGGTGAAAAGGCAGAGGGAGAAGCTGTCCCAGTCAGCCCTGGGGTTCACAGCACATCAAGCTCATCACTTCTCCCAGCTTTGAAGTTTTATCTTTTCTTTAGCAGCGGTCTGCACTGCCTCCCCTTTGAGGACCTTGCCATTGCTCCGTCTCCTGGCAGCTCCAGTGTTTGTAACAGCTTCAGCACGGGGACATTTCCCCCAAGTCAAAAGCTACTTGACTGTAACAGGACACTCAGCTTTGCCGGGGGTCAGGTTTGACGTCAGTGGCACGCGTTGGCTTCTGTGCTGGGTGATATCAGTGCACAAATACCCTCCTGCCTTCACTTTCTCCCTCACCCTCCAATCCCCAGAAAGCAGGAGAGACCATGTTCAGGACCATGTATCAGCTACCACCACCTTGCATCTTCCTCCACCTCCTCAACGGCACCCAATCTCTCAGCTGGTGTTGACACCCAAGTTCACATTCCCTCCCTATTCCATAATACTAGGACCTATCTCCAGGGGACTCTTGGTACTAATGAAGGTGTCCCTGATGACTCAGATTCTGCCGCTTTGATGAAACCTGACAAAAGCAACTCCTCTTCCTCCTCGTAAGCTCAAATTTACAGATTCCTCCTGCTCCCACATCAGTGCATGACAGAAAGCAAAGCACTGGAACTGCAAGGCGGCTGAACCGCGAAGAGAAACGGGAAACACTGATGGACAGCCGGGGCTCCTGCTGTGAGAGAGGGCCAGGCCCACGGGCTCTGCGCCATCCTTCAGTCGGCGTGTTCCTCCCACAAGCACGGGCGTGCGTGTTTGTGCACGCTCAGCACAGCCAGCACTCACTCATGACGCCCTCCCGCAGAGCCGGCCGAGCCACGTACTGCTTGGGGCTGGGAGGGAAAGAGCAGCTGCTGAGGCTGGTGTTTAGATCCAGGAACTGCTTGGGAACCCTGTCGGCCTGAGGAGAGGCGAGAAGCCAAACTGAAGAGGTGCTGGACCACAAGAGGCCACAGGGTGTGAGGCAGGCCAGATACATATAGGGGTCAAAACCTCAGCCAGCTCCCAAGCTAGTTAGTGAGCTACACAGCATCCTCCTTCTTAGCTAAGGTGTAGACTCATAAACTCCTCTGTCTGTCAATGACATACAGGCCAAGTCAAAGGACTCCCTCCAACTCTTTTCCTTCAGGCCACAGATGAAGAATGGCCTCTGCATCCATGGTGGGAAACCAAGGGCTCTGGACTAGTAACCACAAGGCAAAGGGTTTTGCTAATGAACTTCTGGCCTCTGAAAGCGTGCTATCACCCCGGCCAGCTGATGGAGAAGGAAGTCTGGAAACTCTGGTCCTGCCATGCAGAGAGGAGAGGCAGAGAAACAGCAGCAGACCCAGTGGTGGCAGCAGCACAAAGCAGTTAAAGACAAGAAAATTCTAGGAGCTCTCTCATTTTTCTCTCTTAGGCAGCTCCGAAACACCTGCAAATTACTCAGCTTTGCCTAGCCCTCACTGTACAGGAATCAGAGCAGATTTTTGTCTTCCATCATCCTTCATATGCAGCCAAATGGGATAAAATGATTAAAAGCCAGATTTGGGAGATGGGCCGGAGCCAAAGACTCAGCTACAGGGATGCTGAGCATGGGCAGCACCCTGTGATGCACCGGCTTTCCACGGGGTGTCAGAGCTGAGAGGAGCTCACCCCTGCACACAGGGCTGGGGCCAAGCCCTGGGATGGTAAAAATATGGAGCAAAAGAACCCTACGTTGCCTCGGCATGGAGACACTGCCATGGAGCACGGTACTGCCTTAGCCTCGGCCGTCAGACGTCCTCAGGCTGGCACCTGCGCAGCTAAGGGTCCCACTAGAGCCAGGCACAGCAGAGCTGGTGCCCCAGCCGGACCCTTGTCCGCGCTGTGTCTCGCACTGCGGGAACCCCAGGATGTCCCCGGGCTACACGGCTGCTCGCATGGGCCATGGCAGCCTGCGGACACGGTGGGGTTCCAGCACCGGGGACGACACTGGCCGTGTACAGAACCTAGCCCATGCTGGCTGCGCTGGTCTGCCTCCCTCCCGGCCTTTACAACCAAACCTTGACTCATCTGTGTCCAAGTGCTTCCTGAGGCACCCCGGGTTCACAGGACCTGAACCAAAGGAACACTGAGCTCTCCCTGTCTTCATTCCTACTGACCTCATGCTAGCCAGCCTAAACTGGGCTTTGATGTCACTACATCACTGATGGGGCCTGGGCTAACATGTTTCCCACGTTCTCTGCTCCCCTTTCAGGTGAGGATGGATGGCTACCTGCTGTCCTTCAGAGGGCAAGGAGGGAGCAGGCAGGAGCTGTCAGCCACATCTCACCTCCCTTCTCCCCCCTCCGCTGCTGGGGCTGCTCTACGCGCACGCAGAGCTGCTGCCTGGAAGGGCCACGTGTAGCAAGTGTGTGCAGGAACCTCCAGCCAAGCTCGTGGCCATCGTCATGTTCCAGCGAGGCAGGTACGTGCTGTGCCGGCTGTCCTCGCTCCCGGCTCTCACGATCTCTCCTCTCCAAGTGACCTGCTCTCAGCTCTGGAAAGAAAATCCTGTTGATTTCTCCGCCCTTTGGGACAGAAACCTGCCCCCCACCCTAGCCAATTCATATATGTCTGGAAGATTTAGGACTTGTCTGTTCCTTGCATATATCCTGTTTATGTTCATGCTGAACCAGCGTGAAGGTTGACTTGACTGCACCTGGTCTGAATGTCTGGGCTGTGGGATTTGAACTGCTGGGTCTTTGTTCTTATTCTCTGAGGAAGGTTAGGAAAAAACCTACTGGAATATTCAGCTGGATGAAACCTCCCCAGTCAGACTCCAAATTATGCTATTCAGCAATGATGGGGCTTGGGAAAGCCCAAGTGTAAAATTTTCCATTTTGGGGTGTACAGGCCTTTAGGACTTGAGTCAAGTCTTGGTTTTCATCTAAGGAACTTCAATTTTGATTTGATTCTCTTTGTCTTGTGTCACATTTCCAGTCCATCACAAAGTCAGATAAGCTCTGTGCTTAGGTACCCCTGCACCCCTGACGCACTGCTCTCCAGCTTGGCAGAAATCAAAGGTATTCCAGCTAATGGCAGCACTTACAAAAATGGTCTTGCACCTCTTCTATCCTACATCTAGAAGCACGTGGAGCCTTAAGGGTTCCGTGGAAAAGCAGAGAAAAAGAAATGGTACTAAAGAAGGACTTACAGACTATACATATTAGAGAAATACGAATCTCCAGCTCTCCAGATCCAGACAGTTTGTGGCTTAGAGGATGTGCATGGAATAGTATCCCTTCAAATAAAGAGGACTCGTGCCCAGAACTTGTCCAGTTCTCAACAAATGCTGCTTCTTTGGAGACTGCCCAACCTCCTTAGCCAACCCCCAACTCCTCACTAGCCTTCCCTCTCCGACGCTGGCACCGCAACTTAACCACCCCATGGCAGCTTGGCGGGACAGCAGCACAAAAGACTCCTGATTGCGTGAATGTCTCCAAGCAGGAGACAGCAGTCTGAGCAGGGCACAGCGTAAGACACTAATGATGAGGCTGATGCAGCATTACCCCTCGGAGGGTGAGGCCCAGGGGGGATAATGGCACAAGGACGTCAAAGGGCTTTGGGGTGGCACTGGACTTTGACAGACATGGCCTTGTCTCCAGACTGCGTCCAGCAGAGTGATGTGACCCCAGGGAGTGCCGGTGCAGCAGCACTGGCTAAGCACAGCTCGCAGCACAGACGTGCCCTAGGAGCCTCGCTGGAGCTGCAGAACAGCTGACCCTGTACAAAAGCTATGGCCAGAGTCAAGGGAACCCCTAGCTCGAGGATGTAGATAGATGTGAAGAGCAGGAGGAGGTGATGGGTTGGATATATGGCTCCAGCAAGGGAAGACCCGTTCCTAAAACACTTGATGCACTTCACTGCCTCATTCAAAAAGGGAAAATGGGAATTTCAGGGTTATTCCCTGAGCTACGTTGCTCATTTGTGTTCATTATCTTTAATTTTGTTTCTGCCTGAGAAGTGCTGAGAAAGACTTCTTGCTTCAAAACATTTGGGACCTGCTGGCCCCAGGTCAAATAGACAAGTAATTTGTAACATTTCCTTTATTAGTGCTGAATATTTCAGCATTTCCATTGCATCTCTGATCCTTTCACTCCATCAGAAAAGAGAAAACTTGTCTCATAGTGGTTTTACAAGCTAAATCACCACAACATATTAAGATAATGAAGTTACTTTGCTTCTGTTGATCTGATTCCAACCCCCTTAAATTGGTAATAATGTTATAATTGTGACTGCAGTTATAAACGGTCTTGTCCTCCTTTCTTATAAATATTTCTCAGCCAATCCCATATTGCACTATAAAGGCTGGCACAGTTTGGTGCATTTCTGCAGGAAGTGCAGAGCAGAAATACATGAATTGGATTGATGTGTGCTGGGGAACATACAGTCTCTGGAGGAGCCCTCTCTACTCCTGGGGCTAATCACTTTGTAGTACCATAAATGAAGCTGAAGTTGGTATTGTTTTTAATTAGGAAAAACAATTCACATAGCTAATGACATGGAGTGGTAATAATTGCATAATGAACTCTAAAATTATATATGGTAAGGAGAAATGTATAGGGTAGTTCTGATCATTACTGGAAAAAATAGCAGTGTGTGCTACAAGAGCTAAAGCAAGGGAAAACAAAGATCCCTCAAAACAGCATCCGTGCATTAGCTTATACTTTGACTCTCCTGTGAGTCAGAGGAGTGAAACAGAATCAGAGGCACAAAGCAAGTGCACTTGGGCAAGTCTGCACTGCAGACCCTCCATCACAACAGCTAAACAAGAGGGGCTTCTTCGATGGCAGCAGATTTTGCCCACGTCACAGATGCCTAGACAGCAAAAGCTCCCTCTTGTCAATATAACTCTGTTTAAAGCATGGTCTTATATGCATAGCAAGCCTATCCAACTGGGTCAGCATGGTGTGCTACAAGACACTCAGCCTAAGACAAAGGAAAAAACGTGGTAGGACTTTGATCCAGTGTCTTTTCACCTTCTCTTGATTTGGAAATGCCATATGACTCTTAGTGGTCAATGCAAACACAAAGTGTATCCTCATAAATGTGAAACCTCTTAGAAATGGAGCAACAGTCTTGGCTAAGCTTTGTGGAGTCTCTGTGATGCAGCAGTAAATAAGACATAAGCACAGATGTGGGACTCTGGTATGTGACTGCTGAGTCTGGTGACAGAAGTACAGATATCTCAATTGCCTTAGAACGTGCAGCAAACTGTCCACAGCTTTGATATATGAGCAACCCTGACAGAGTCGCAGCGTTCCACTGAATGCCAGGCAATGGCAATGTACGGAATGGTCTTTAAAACTGTGTCAGCTCTAACCATGAGATAGGACCTGCCCACACAACTTTCCTGAGCGCCACAGATAAGAACATTTTCATTGATCTCCGCAGAAACAAAGAAATATAGGGACCGTGTTGTTATCATTCTGCTTTAAGGCTAATTAGAAGCTATAGCACAACTATAATGCTGCAGAGGTGCAGCTAAGCAATGTAAAAATATTGTTCCATAAAATCAATGCTGCAAGGGAGGCACAAGGTTAGAAATTCAATTGTACCCCTAGCAGAAAGAACAAGGGAAATAAGTTTCACTACATTGGGTATTACTGGCCACATAACCGCAGGCCTTTAGAATCGTGCCAGATTTTGGAGATGGTTTGCTGGTTTCTGAGTCATTGTAATTTTGCTTCTTCAGTGCTGTCTAACCTGTAACCTCTCTCACACTGCCCTCTGTATGCAGTCTTGCACACTCCTCTCTTGCTTGCAGAGAGCAGCCAAGGAGGCTTGTCCACAGAATAAATATAGCCCCTAATCTCTATGTTTTTCCAAAGAGTTCACTTTGTGCAAGGGATTAAAGGTCAGATCTATTTTTAATCATTAGTATACATCTATTTGATGAATGCTGTGCCTATTAAGAGGAAGAAAACCGCTCAGTGACGGACAGTGAGTTACAAAGTCAGCAACTCAACAGAGAACATGGGCATTCTCACGCTCCAAAATGGATCTTTGCACATTCATTCTCTGAAAGTATTTGGCTTACTTAACTTTTAAGTCTGCGGTCTGATTTCTGGTGCTCTGCAAACACTAGACCAAGGCTGGACCACAAGAGTGGGTTGCCAGATGCCAGGTCTGACCTTGAGCAACCCCTAGTCAACCACGTATCTTTGTATGTCAATCCCAGAAATCGGACCTGGTGAAGAGTTCCAAGTTCTGCCCCACATGCTCCCAGTTCACTTCCAGAGGGTTTCCCAAGCTTGTGAGGTCTGCCTGTTTGTAGCTTTGCATCCTTGGACAAGAGTTTGTCCTCAGCTACCTGCTCAAAGCAAAGCATTTCAATGCAGGGACAGATCTGTCAGGCTGCTGATGACTAATAGCATTTCGCTTCCATTAACCTGGCACGTTAATCTGCCAAGGGTGACCAGAGAGAGCAGGCGCTCGCTGCCTTCTTAACCTTTCTAAGTGCCTGCTAAGACACATGTCCTGTTCCCAGACATGTGCACACAGGCAATTGCCCCCAAGCATATCTCCAACGTGCAATAAGGGGAATAGCTCTAATAGGATGTGGAGGAAAAGACATAAATTATGCAGTTTGTCAAGGTGCCATAGAGGGAGATTGCCGTCATCCTAAGGGACAGGCAAGGAAATGGGGTGTCAGCAACAACCAAGGCGCAGAAAGGTGGAGACAAGCTCTGCTGTGAGGGCAGAACAGCCACATGCTGCTGCATTTGTGTAATTGAGGTCAACTGACCCAAAGAGGGCATCAAGGGGCACATCTGGGAGAGGAGCCCTCTTGGAGCGCTGAAATCTCTGATGTCTTCTGAGGGACAAGCTCCTGTCAGCAAACACCACAGCAGAAGGCATTCCGGCCACCTCACTGCCGTGCCGGTCCTCCGAGGCCTTGGAACGGCGGTGCTGATGCTGCTGCACTCTGAAACCTCAAGGCTGGGCCGTGAACCTCTATAGGACACCCAAAAAAAGGAGATCTAAGACCCTTTCCAGGCCTAAGACTGACTAGGGCAGATGTACCTGGCAAGATTCTCTCCTCTTGGCCATTAACTAAAAATCTGAGTACTTCCACATGCAGCCTTCCTGGAAGGGAAGGGAACACGCTCAGAGGAGGGCATTCAGGCCCACGTCGGACTGATGCCAGCATTAATCCTGGCAACGAAACAAGGAGTCTTCGTGCTTCCTGTGATGGATGGAAAAGAAGCAAGACACACGTGGGGTGAAAAAGGTTTCCAGTCACTAGTTATGGTGGCAGACTTCCAGTCAGGGGACACTGGGTGATTTGTTTAATGCCCTGTGTGGAAAGAGGGAGAGCGAATAGCCCAGCGGCTCGGCATGGCCGGTTTGGGATATCAGCGTTCCCTCCTCTGAGGGAGCCTTTGCACGGGGCTCTGCATGGCGCATATGCAGCTGTGCAAGGGATGGCGGTTCACTCGAGTGAGTGAACTCAGGTGAGTTGCATCCATAGACGCATGGGGCATCATCCCTGCCCCATGGCAGCAAGGGCAGCAGCAGTAACGTCCCCTGGTGAAGCGTCTTGCTTAGATCCAGCGATCAGCTCCGAGAAGATCATAGACTGAATCCCTCTCTCATTTCACACGTAGGTGCTGCAGTGAATTCATAGTAGCAGTACATTACCTGCCATGCTGCTTTCTGCTGATTTGCCCTCACCATGATGCTTGTATTGATTGCAGGATCTTAAAACATGCATCTTTAAAAGATAAATTGCAGCCTTTGTCAGAGTCCTGCTATCCCAGGCCCACTGCTATGCCCAGTGCTTAGGCCTGGCACCAGCTTTGCAAGCTCTTATGCCTGGGATTCTCTTGGCACCCTGACCAATTCAAGAACACAACATGACCACCAAAACCATGGAGAAAGAAAGTAACTATATATGGCAGCATCCTTCACATTCTGGGTGGTCTTCCATTGAATTACAGATTATCTTTCTCCTTTTCTGACAGGACAATGTCTCTCACAGCTCTTTCTACTACCCTTTCCACTCCACAACACCGAACAAGGGCCCCTATCTCAGCAGTACTTTCTTAACAACACGTATTTACCTAAGAGATACTTACGTTGAAAGTGCTTTACAAACATTTTTCTGTTAGCATTAGTGGAACAGAGGGGCAATCAACTTGCTGAGGGTGCAAATCTATCAGAATTGTGCTAAGAAATTAGGCTTTCCAAGCTCTTAATCTGGATTTATTTTATTACTCCCGCTCTCTGCTATCCATGTTAGAGATGGTAAGTTCTTTCAGATGTCAAGTTCTACCGGTCCTAGATTACAACATCTTTGTGCCTTGTGGCATAGGGCAATAAAGGAAATTTGGAAATAGGATACTAATCCCAGGACTTGTTTACATATAGGCAGGAAAGCTTTGCTGCTTCCTTGCTAATTGATCCTGCCCTGTTTTGTTGTCTGCCTGGAGCATGTCCCTGCAGGCACTAAAACATTTCACAAACTAGAAGAATGAGGAAAGCTTTTGAAGAGCTGCTGGCACTACCTCTGCAAGAACAGAAAGGGAACAGAGCAATTTTTATTTCCAACCATACTTAGATTATTGTTATAAAGCTCTCTTAAAATGCTTGGCACCAGGGGATACAACAGCAGGAAGACAAATTGGAGAACGTCATTAAATGGCAAACAGCATCTTGTGAGGTCTGTGCGATAAACCGCTTGGCAAACGCAGCCATGAGCTAAGCCCTGTGGAAGAGGCTGGAATAAAGTTCACCGTTTTCCTTTATACCCAAATTTGAGGGTGATGTTTGGGTCTTGTATATGAGTTCACCACAGCCGTGCACTTGGGCTTCCCATGGACCTGCCTAACCTTGTGTGTGAGACCAAGTGCTGGATATCGTTGTGCCACCCAGCACAACGGCAGCATGCACTGAACCTCCCTCAGTGCCTGGGACAGCAGCTGCTGTTCAGAAAGATGTTTTTCCCCTTCTCCCTGTGTTCATGTATTGTCTTAATGAAATGCTATCATCAGCCCATTGCTCCTTGGAAAGAGGATCTTGACAGGTAAATCTACTTCCTATCTGCTGGCTGAAGACCACGTCTTAGGATATGAAATAAATTGTCACAAGACACATTTCAAGTATGACTGAGAAGGTAAAATATCCCGCATTCTGCTGTTCTGCCAGCACTGTCAGGGCAAGTGACAACTGGGGAAGCTGCAGACCTGGTAGTTTCATCCTTAAACTGGATCCTGTCAGGCCACCACCCAGCTGCCTCCTCTGAGGGTTAAACAGATTGGGCCAGACCTGGCTGAAAAGAAGCAGAGGTGGAAATGAGCCCCATCACGACCCATCTGTCCTGGAAACATCCTTAATCTCCCTGAGGGCTCCTGAAGGCACCTCCACAGCCACCAAAGGGACCATGCAACAACAGCCCTTCCCAGGGCTGTCGCTAGAAGTGACTGCAGCCCCAAGCTGTCTCTCTTGCAGCACCACGGGAGGTTTATGCTCAGGTCGCATGCACTGCACTATTTGCCAGAGGCTCCACCAGCTCAGAGAGCTGCGTTACAGCCAAGGCCAAAGCCAAGGGAGGTGTCAGACTGTGAAACGGGGCATCAGAGGCCCAAAGGCTCCGTTTCTCTGGCTTTGCTGCTGTTGCATGAGCCTGAGATGGGAAGGCAGCAACAAAGAGCAGGAGGCAGCCACATCTGCGGCACTGATGTGATTGCTCAGCAAATGTGAGTTTGGGATCCCAGTCCTTGGGCTGCTTAATGCTGCACAATCAGCAAATGCACAGGACGGTGAGCAGGGCCAGCCCGCCCTCCGCAACATCCCCAATTAAACCCACGCCACGGCATGCTTCTCATTGGGATGATCATTAAGAGACAGGAATGATCCACCTATATAAGCCTCCGAATCCCCGAGGCAGAGACTGTGGTAAAAGTAAACAGGAAAATCAGCTTTTAATTTGTAGTTGGAGAAAGGGATTATCTGGCATTGCTTAGAGAATGAACAAGAAACCCTGCAGTGTTACTTTATACAGCCATCCTCCTCTGCTCCTGGGGAGCTATGATGATGGAAGCTTAATGGTCCTTTTTCAAACCATAGGAATTTATTTTATACACTCCATGTAGCCTTCTAGAGCAGAGGAATATGCACAATGGAATCTAAAAGGGACTTTAAGACTGACTGGGTAGGAGCAGCCCTTCCAAGCTGTTGCTGTTTCAAATTCTTTAAGAGACAGCTCTTCATAATTTAGGATATCCTCAGCCAAAACCCAGTCCAAACCCTCTGCTTCCACAGTGGCTTTAAACGAGCAATTTTGCAACTGCAAGTAATATATGGTGAGAAATAGTTGGTTGATTAGCAATCCTCATCCTCTCCATGTCCCAAAGGAAGCCTGTGCAGGACAGAACGTTCATTTTTTGGCATTGCTGCACTATTTTCCTTTCATTTCATTTCACTTCGTAAACAGCCCCATTTGTGGGACACGGACATCTGAGTCTGTCTATGGCCTCCTCCTGTTGCCACATACAGGTTCCCCCAACATGCCATAGCACTTCATTAAAAACAGAGTCGATGGATAAGGAGCCAGTGTGTTAATTCCCCTGGTGTCACTGGAGTGAGAGGTCTCTCATTTTCACAAGAGCCAACCTCCACATCAAGTGAGAATTAAAAATTGGGCTCCTGGGATCATGTATGTTGTAACCTTGGCAGCTGCCAGTAAGGTCTTCCCAGAAAGCTCCCGCTTTCTGAATGGCAGACCATGTTCACAGGAACACGAAGGACCAAGGACGTGTCACTTAAGTCTTTCTCTAGTCAATGTAAGTTTAAGATCTCATTCTACAAGGTGTATGGTTAACGGGGGAACAAGGAGCATCTTCCAAAGGGCAGCCCAGCCTTACTTCTGTTAAATAAGATCTTACTCTACTGTAGCGGTCTTACTTTGTAGATGTGTAATGGTGATTATGTTAAATTAAACCTTTTTGAGAAAAAAAAATCTTCACAGAGAACAAAGCAGTATTTTATAAAGGAGCTTTCTGAAAATGAAACCTGAAGTTATCCAGCCCTAAAAACACAAAGAAAATATTTATCACCAGTGGGGAATGTGAAGAAAGAGGGAGGCAAGTTGCAATAACTCAGCATGGAGCATTCAGAGATTTAATTCATTTCTCTATAATCAACAGAACAAGGCAAAGAATGTTCCTCTCATCCTCTTTCCTTGTAAGTCCTGTTTCTTTAGGAGGATCCTTCTGGCCTTTGAAATACTTTAAAAGGTCAGACTACACAGCAGGAAGAACTGCAGAGAGAGAGAAGGGGAAAAGCAGCAGAGAGAAAAGCCATCCCTGGAAACCCACTGAGAAGAGAATATTGACTAGATAAATAATATCATATTAAGCAGAATTCAAGAGATAGACCTGCCATGCTCCGCTAACAGAGAGTGAATAATTACAGAAGAGGTTAGGAGGTGAAAGCCTGTCTCCTGTAGGGGATGAGGAGAGGATAATAAGCTTAGCACACTTGCAAAGGCAGCCAACGAAATTTGACCCCTTATCACAGTGTTATCTACAGAGAAGTAGATGAGATTAGCCCTATAATGGGATTGGTGCCACATGAAGCTTTGCATTTCTAATGTTGCAAGGAGGTTACTGACACCAATCCCTGATAATTTATTAAATTGCTGCAATAAAAATGCCTTCCCTACTGAAAATAGCGGAGAGTAACTGAATAAACCTCTTGAGTAAAAGGGGATTCATTGCCTGAAGAGGATTTGCAGGGCACCGCACTTATTGAGTTAGCAGATTCGGAGGCAGCCAGCTGCTCCAAAGAGGGATTGAACTGAATAATGATACTTTGCCCTGCCTTCCTGCTTCCCATCCTCATCCGTAGACAGCCAGGCTCAGACAGAATGGAGCTGGTTTGTTCAAGATCACGCAGTGGGAGCAGGTTGGGGAGATGGTCTTCATTTTTGTGCTGGGCCAACACAGGGCTCAGAGCTGGAGTGGATCCTTGCCTTCCTGGAGCCAGGGGCTTGTAGGGCTTCTTTTTTAGGGCAGTTTTTCACCAGGGAAGGAACATTTCTCTGCTAGCCACAGTGGGAAAGAGGTGGGAGGGAAAAAGGCTGTTGTTAAATGGAGATTACCCTTCCCTACGCATGTTGGAAAGTAAGGTGAAGCTTAGGAAAGCTGGTCTGCCTTGAGGTTGAGGTCACTGGAAGCAGACCAAGAGCCACTTCCGAAAGAGCCAAATTCTTAAAAGTCTTTTAAGCACCTCTATACACTGTGGATTCATCAGGAAATGGCTTTGCATGCAGCACCTCCATACAAAACAGCATAGTGCTCCTAGGAAACAGAGCACCAGGGAGATGCCTTAATTGGCAGCAGAGAGAAGCACTGGGTTATCCAAGGCCTTTTCCTACCTCCGGGCCTTGGCCTCTTTGTGGGCCACTTCAGAAGCTCCTCTTCTGAATTAACAGGCCATACACAGCAGTCTTTACCAGGTGAGTGTCAGTAACTGCAAAAGGCCAGTGCTGAAGCAGAGCCATTTGTTCCCGTATCTCAGAGGCATTTTGGATTTCTCTAGAAATGCGCAATCTTGTGGGAGAGCCAGGGCTACTGTCTCCATCCCTGCTTGCTTGCAGCAGACAATCTGAGGATTGCTCTCAACCCGCATCTTCATACCCAGGTTGGTTCATCAAAGCTTTTAATGTCACAGGCAGTTGAAGCTGAGCCTTTAGGTCAGGCACTTCATATGCATTTTATAGCTATTTTACAGTCCCTAGTAGCACTCCTAACTTTTTATTGTTTTGGATGACTGATTTTCCTTACCACAATTTGTGAGTCTCTCATCTGTCCATGTGGCCCAAACACATTAGTATCCTGGGAACTAATGATAGCTATTGACAAAAAATATTTTTTTAAGTGGTAGCTACTGATAAAGCACAGATAGAAGTGGGTAGAAGCAGGAGATGAGCAACTGTTGTGTAAAAAGCATGTGATTACAGTAGCATTTGGAGAGGATTCAGGAGAACCTATGATTGATTGGCTAAAGATGACGAAAGTTGGGAAAAATATTTTGGGAATTTTGTTTCAGGGCACAGCACATTCACCAAAACAATCCAGGCTTAATTCATTGAATAGTTTCAGGCACAAAAATGGAGGTGGAAAAAAGCATTTGATAAAGTGAGCACCCACAACCTCAGCATTTTCAGAATCAGGTGGTCCATTAAGGAGCTAAAACAAAGTGTACTGATTTTACTTTTGAAATCTTCCTTATTTTCAAAGTTATCTCTAAAAAAGAGTACTTCACCTTTTTATTTTCATTGCAGACAGAAATAAAAATGTTTTGTTTCAGTGCAGACTAAAAATTCCACTAGACTTTTTCTGTTCAAGCATCAACCAAAACCAAAATCCCTCTTTTTCTCCTTGCAATGCTAATGAAGAGCATTTCTGACCAGGGGCAGAATAGTGAGCGCACAGCCCTGAGAACCAGCTTTTCAGTTGCATTTCATCGGGTCATACCAGGAACAATCTTTCCAGTTAACCAAGCCATAACTTGGCATGTTTAGCAAATTCCTTCCAGAGGAAATTCTGGAATGGAGCAGATGGCAGTAGTGGCCAAGGAAGAAGAGCTTTGACAGAGCAGGGTGGGAAAGCGAGGACGGGGACAGCAGATCTTTCTGCTGGCCAGAGTCACAGCACCCAGCGAGGGCACAGGGCTGCATCAAGGAATGCAAAGATCAGCTGCCCTGGGTAGAGATGGGCAGCAAGCAGAGCTCTTTCCCTCTCTTTTACACTATGTTTTATCTCATTGGCATTTCTGTATTGTTTGGGGAATACATTTACTTTCAGTTCCATAATCCTTCAGCTTGGAAGAGGCCAGGCAGCATTATAAACAAAGCCTTCAAGATGACAAATAGAGATGGGCTTATTCCTTCTGGAGAATTTTCTTGTTCATGTTGTTAGGAAGATGAATGAACAGATGAATAAATGAAACAGCTATTCCCACAGGGAAGACACTGTAGCCACAGAGAATTAGCTCCTCACTCTCAAGGGAGTGATGCTTTTATCCTTCGGGTTTAAGTCTTTCTGACTTCAGAGTGAAACTTGTTTTAAGTTTCATAGCATAACTGCTTTGTTATTAAGCATAAACTTCTCTCCTGGCACAGGATAATTTAAGCAAGAGGAAATTGCAGCAGTGGAAAGAAGGGCAGATACAGACACAGAGGTAGCAGAAAGCTGAGTCGTGTTGTGGACCAAAAAGACAAATGTGGGGAACAGAAAGTGGAGAGCATAGCCCATAGTGGAGAGTGAAGCCTGATGTCACAGACTGTTTTTCTCTTGGAAACACTGGAAATTTTTCAGTGAAGATATCCCAAGGAGTGCTTGACCCGCTGTTAGCTCAGGAAAGACGCAGTCTTCCCAGACACCAACAACCACTGGCATGAAGCATTATGAAACTCTTACCCTAGCTCTTAATAACAGGATTTTCAAAAACAACCTCAAACACAAACTTTTAGCCTGAGGAGATTTTCAGTGTGTAGTATAACCAAGTACAAATCCAATACTCAGGCCAAGGCACCAGCCAGCCTTCTAACGCTATACACCTAACCTATTCTCTCCCACAAGACACAAGAACAACATGCAAAGACACGCTAAAGGCATGGTCTTAAGAGGTGCAACCAGCCCGGTTGCGATGCCACTGCTGCCCGAGTCAGAAATCTGGCATGTTTGGAACAAGCATTAAAGGTCACCGTTTTGATTTGCTTGCAGCTTACAGTCATTTTCCACTGGTATAAAAGATGACACAAAGTGAAAAAGCTCGAAAGAAGGTGGCCCTCCCTCCTCCCTCCGCTCCTCTCATGTAGGCCCCTCCATTTCTATCTAGTCATTTAATTGGAAAGTCTATTTGCTCGCCCTTGCTTTGTGACGCATTCCAGATATCATGTTCCCTCCTGATTGCTTCCACTTTGTTTGCCTATATATTAATTCTTACAGCTCACTGCCTGTCTCTGCAAGGGAGGCCTCTCCTCGTGTCGAGAGCCCCTCTGCCAGCCACACGTGTCACGGACCGTGTGAGGCCGTCCGACTTTCTCACCGCACGGTGAAAGAACACAGTGTTTGGCACGGCAGGCTGGATTTCCACCCCCACGTGCAGGGAGTAACAGCTGTCCTCGGGAGGGAGGTGACAAAGGACTCGTGCATGTCCGTAATAGGAAGACAGGATGTCTGTTATTCCTGGTGACAACAAACCCCTGCAAAACCCTGCAGCCCCAGAAAGGTGGCTTTTAGAACTAGGACACCTTGTGCCTCTTCCTAGGCAGAGCGTGTGATGTCCGTAGCTGTCTGTCTGGGAAATAGCCTGGAGAGCTCCTCAGCGCTGGAAAATGGGGAGGGAGCAGCAGCTAAGTTTTATACTTCCTATATCCAGGAGGAAGGAAAAGCCCAGGCTGCCCAGGGGGTGGGCAGAGAGGGAGCCCAGTCCCTGCAGTCAGGTAACTTCTTCCCTGGTTGAACACTTTCCATTCAACTCTCAGTGAACATGGTTTATTTTAAACAAGCTCTCAAAGCCTGGAGCTGGCCCGTGTGCAGCTGTGTCCAGCAGTGACCCACAACCTTATTTGGGTCCAACACTGTTCAGATCCTCCTCTCTTTGCTTTATTTGGAATTTACTCTGGTCCACTGGTACAGAGGCCATGGCTGAGACAAAAGTAACCAGCTGAGCTTTATCCAACACTGTCTTTGTGACAGGAGATGGTGCAAAGAAATGTGCACACCCATCTGGCTGCACAGGTCCATCCTCCCTGAGCTGCTTATGTCTATCCCTCCTTCACCACTCCCCCGTGCATGCTAGCAGTGTTGTCTGTCCTTCACAAGATCAGGAGAGCTTCAGGAGGGATCGCTGGTAGGAGAGGTCCCACCATGTTGTGAGTGTTGGGTCATATGCAGCTGGACAACCAGGTGATGTTGTGCTCAGTAACCTTGCTGACTGATCGAGGAGTCAGATCACCCTCTAGCCCAGATACCAACACAGCCCTGACACTCATCAGGTGACACAGTCACAACCTAAGAGCCACACCTGAGCTGCTTATGAGCTCTGTGTGACTTCAGAGCCACACACTGACTGCCCTGTTCTTTAACCTTAAATTCCAAGACAGAGAAAACCTCAGTGTCTGCTCTATTGCCCATAGACCAAAGAAAAGAACTCTTACATGCATGGACCAATACCCATTTCAGCCAGTCCCAGTCTCCTCTAAGGAGGGTACTACCAAAGAAGCACTTTTCTTCCAACCTCAGATCTCTCCTCTTCTTGACTTATACTAGTGTTAAACAGCCTGATATTTCTGGTTTGCTTTGAGATAGGCTCCAGATTGCTTCATTTCAGTGGCCAGGTGATTGAAGAGATCAGCAAAGACAGCTGTGCTCTCCCCATGAGCAGTGTCCACCCAGCTCGAGGACACCAGGATTGCCCACGCAGCCGCACGTCCCGCGTTCCCCCTCCCAGCTGTGGCCACCTCAAGATTTGGCTGGAAAACAGGGAACATTATCACGTCAAGGAGGCAAGTGGGATGATGCTGCCAGACACGCACAGCCCGTCTTTCTCCATTAGAAGAACTGCAGTGAGCAAAACCATGGAGCGTTCTGGGGCCAAAGAAAGATCTCTCTCTACTTTTTCTGGCTTTGGTTTGGAGGGAGTTTTCTTCTGCAGCTGGTGAGAGAACAAAAAAAAAACCTTTGTACATCAAACCCCTGCTGGGTTAGAGAGATGCATGAGGAGATCAGGAGTTAAGTAGAACAAGGCCATAAATCCTCCACGGAGGAGGTTACTGTTCTGCTTTTTTCCGATCATTTGTACCAGGCACTGAACAATTGCAAAAGCCAAGCAATTTGCTGAGGCATCGTCTCGGTGAACAATTCCGAAACTTCTCCACGGCAATAGCAATATAATGAGCCGATTGATCCTCAGGATTTTTCCGTGTTTGGAGAAAACAACAACAACAAAAATAGTGCATTATTTTTAAATGCTTGAAATTGCCACTGAGTTCTGTACGTTCTCATTCCCCATCCAGCTGGGAAGGGCAAATGATGGCCACCTGCCTCTCAGGAAAAAAAAAAAAAAAAAAAAAAAACAGGAAAATTGCTGCATCTGCTGTACATTGACCTCTCCCTCTGTGTGCTTGAGGTCAGCCAAACCCCCTTTGCTGCTGAAGTGACGAGGACTTCTGCACCTCTTTAGCAATTTGCCTCTTTCCTGCCCCTATACCTGCCCTGCTCTCCCAGCCTGGTCCTTCGCCCCTCCTCCTGCACACCAGGATACACCTGCTCAGACACTGGGGATCCCAAGTGCAGATTCCCTGCAACGCCACTCGTGCATCCCAGCCCCTAGAACACCACCAGACCCCTTGTGAAAGGAGGTCATCGGGTTATACCTTATTCTGCAGTGGGAATGCAGTAACTCACAGCAATCTGCTTTGGGCTCTCATGGGAGTCCCCTGACCTACCTGTGATTTAACCCAAGTTGGGTGGGTTTTTTGCACAGTGGAGGAGGTCAACATTTCAAACCTACCTTCACACAGGCAACAAACATGTGCTGCCACTGCCCTGCTCTGCTTGTCTGTGCATTCATTCATGCCTTCCGCAGCACTAAAGGGCTTTAGTGAGCGTATTCCACAGAGACTGTATGGAGAAAACCTGTCTGAAAGATGGTCCCAAGACACAACACAAAAGACTGAGGGAAGCAATCAAAGCCTCCCAAAGTAGGTGACAGCACAAAGACATCTCCTGGCCTGAGAGAAAGAAGCTCAAGCAAAGCATCCAGGTCTTAATTCCCCAGTCAGGCTACTGTGCTCCTATGCACCTGAAGATGTCCTAAGTTTAGCTTATCTAAAAGACTTTGGCACTGGCTCTGCAATTCAGGAAGCTGTTTCTGAAGGCATTATGACTGGCTTCAGAGGCAAGGGGCAAATCTGGTTTGCCCCATCACACTCACAAATTGTTTCTTTACTGCTGTACCAACAGCACGCATTCTTTAACACGCTTGTGCCCAAAAAGTTATTCTTCCTTGAAAGAGTTAATGAAGAAACAGAGTGTGCCCTGGAGCACAAGCAGCCTTCCCAAGCAGTGGGATTAGAAAGGTTTCTCTCTTCTTGATGTTTCAGAGCTTACAATGGAAGCTACAACGTTTGTAAACATTCCCACTTGGCAGCCTTTTCATATTTACTTAGACTATGATTTATAAAGTGCCTCTCAAGTTCTTTTTCCAAGACACAGCTCTTTGCTCTATCAATAAGGATGTGTATGAGGATCAGATGTGGATACACGGCTCCAAGCACAATTCCGTTAAGGGCAATCTGCAGGTCTTTGTGTCATTTCACACCTTGCTTTGTATCGACTATCTCATACATTTTCCCTTGGCCCGCTGTATTAGAAAGATGTAGTCCTGGTGGGCCATGGATGTTTCTCCGCATGGACTTTACTTCAAAGCTCCTTGGAAAACATCCCACCAGTGCATAGCACAGGCCCTGCTGTCCATACAGCGCTGCCTTGAGCTGGAACCACTCAGGTACTTCTGCCTGGATGCCCAGAGGCAGTCAAGTTGCCACTTGTTTTTTCTAGACCAGTGTCTCCCATGAGATGCCTACTTGAGATGAATATAATCCGCAAACTGTTGGGACCCCTAAGGGGGATCCAACATTCCCAGTCTCAAACCCGGCTTTTATCATTGCTTCCAGTATCCACTTCAGAACTGTTCCCCTTAAATGTTCCCACTTCAGTAAATCAGCATTTTCTAACAAAAAGATGTTTTCCCAGAAAATTTTCAGCTGTCTCAGCTAATAATATCATATATAAGCTGAAAGCCACGAGGACATTCTATTTTATTAAGTTCTTGGCATGATTTTTTGTATAATTTGCAAATTCTTGTTTGCCCAGCTCCACTCCTAACAGATATGGGGAAATTTTAGCTACAGCTGCAGAATAAAACAATAACAATGTCTTCTTCTACTTCAGATTTGTTCAGCAGAAAAAAAAAATGAAGAATGAAATAAAAGAATTGGTTTTATTATGCAGGGTTCTTGTTGGTGAAAAAATAGCCCCAGAGGCCAAAGGATAAAGTATTGATTTTTGCAATGTTTGTTTCTGAGTTAATTTACAACCCATGGAGAAAGAAAGAAAGAACTGTAAATATCAAATGCATTATGAAGAGGGTTTCAAAAAAAGACTATGGCATCATCCTGTGGCATCTTCACTGGATTTGATTGTTTTCACTTCTGAAATGATTTGATCAAACATTATCATCACTAGGCAGACCCACATGATTTTTACAATTTGCTTTAATGCATATCAATGCCATTTTGAAAAGCCAAAATTAATTGAGAGGAGGAGATATGGAAATGAAATGAACACATTATCTCAACTCCCTCTGAGACCAAGTTGTGTGCTCTGTTTTAACCAGGTAGAGATGTCCGGGTGGATTTCTGTATGCACCACAGGCTCACGAGGCCATCTCCTTCTCCAATTTTCATAATGCAAAGATGACAAGCCTTGATACAAGGGTTTGCTATGCTCTGACAACTCCATCTGATTCTACTATCTGCCAGAAGTCCCTGGCTAATTAAGTATCGATCTAAACTTTTTCAGATGTTATTAAAATCCTTCTGGTGTCACATTACTGTTAACAGGTCTTTAATACACAGCACACTGTGAACTAGCTGTGAAGATGAAAAGTCAAAACCCTAATTTCTCAAGAAGCATTGCCCGGTCTTTAGGCTGAGGGTGCCAATGTGCCAGTGCTTTGCAGCAAGCACTAACTGATTCTATTAGTTTTAGAGGATCCAAAAAAACATCGCAGGACCCTTCCCCCTGGTGTTAAAGTCTTTAGACTCAATATGTTTCAAGTCCCTTTACCTAACTGTTATTGTGCTCTTCCTCTGTGCTGTCCTGTGCTTGTGAGTACAAGCATTGCACAGCTGCAGAGAGACACGAGGCTGCAATACTTGGAGCATGTACAGAGATTCAGCAAAGGATCTCAGCAAGCATCTACCCTGCTGAGAGTGCATGTACCAGCCCCTATTCTCCTTTGGCTGGGAGCAGGAATAAATGTGGAGAGACAGCAAATACCCACTCGCGAAGGGGAGGAGCCTGGCTTCAGCTCAAGTTGTTTTGAGTAGTTCCTTCAGCCTGCAGGAACTACTCTGAAGTCTGAATAATTAAAACTCCCTGCTGGTTTAAAAGAAGGAACATGATGTATGGTGAACAACCGTTCCCATGTCAACAACCCTATAGCGTCGGAAAGGACACCTCCCCTCGTATCCAGGTCGCACTTCTTAACACTTCTTTGCTAATTTCTGTTATTGTTAGAGAACACACGAGGTTGGGTACTCTTCTTGAAGAGAAATTTGTCAGCATGTCTAAAGCAGATTCCAAATAAGAGATGCTGGAATCTGTTAAATAAATAAGAAAAGAGAAGCTGAGATAAGGACAACTGAAGTGGCACAATTCCTCTAGTTTCCTGTCAGCACCTTATGTAAGTCAGTCTTTGTGTTTTTCTTTCTTTGCTCTAGCATGCTTTCTTACTCTGTGTCACAGCTACTAGCGGTAATTTTCTAGCTTTGACTCTAGTTACCTTTCTAAATGTGCTCTAGCACACATAGGAATCTAACCTCCTATAGCTGCAGCCTGATTCAGGATAACAGTTCTTCAAATCCAAAAGCAACACGCTGCAATGTTGAAGTCCAAAGTCTATGGACGCTTATCCATATAAGAAGTTTTCTTGGTCCTTACAGGAGGTTTCCAAAATGTCCCTCATGGCTCTTCTGTGCTAAGGAGTACTGCCGTGCTGCTGTGCTGGAAAGTTTCCTGAACTTTCAGCTCAAAAAGAGCCTGCTCTATGAAGAGTTGTGGGCCAGAGAAAAAGGAAATACATTCTATTTCCTTTTACATATTCGTTTTATATACATCTGATTTCTTTCATAATATTCCATTATATGTGGCTTCTCTCTTGGTTGTCCTGGCTGGTGGCAGCAGCAGGTTTACCTAGCGCTGGAACAGTGCCTTCCTGGTGGAGTCCAGATCTCATGAGGGCTTGTTGGCACTAACATAATAAGCTACAACAATAACAGCTGGTTTTGTCACCCAGAAAGCTTAGTGCACATAGTGTGCTTCAAAAGTTGGGCAAGATGAGATACGCTTTGACCACGATTCCCCTTCACAGCCTTGCAGCAGGGTGGTGTGTCAGGAGGCTGCAGGCATCGCAGTGGGTGCCAACCTTGTTTGCTCAGTAGGACTCGGTGATTATTCTCTGCGTGACTGGAAGAATCCTGTTGGCCTTGGCAAACTCATAGCATGTCACACTTACCCAGTGCTTGTTTAGCTACTCAGCAGCAAGGAAATGACAGAAACTTTGTGGCTTATGGCTTGTAATATGGCCAATGCAGCAGACTTCCATGCCCTGCTAGTCCCCCCCCCCAAAAAAAAAAATGTTTCCATTCTAGTCACATTCATTAGTCTAAGAAGGAACATGTGGATGATTTAAGTGTTGCATGCTGCAGAGCTGCCTTCATTACCTGCTAGGAGCATCCAAAATCACAGTGCTGACCAGACCACAAGCTTTCATGCTGCTGGCTGCAGCTGGAGAAGGTTTCTCCAGCAGCAAGTGTCTTGTGTACTCCTAAAGCACTTGGATGCGGATGGGACATGACTAAGTTCACACCTCACTTTCCATGTGGTACATTTGTGGTCCAGAGATAATGCAGGAAAAATTCTATGGTGTTTAAGAAGAAAACTTACTCCAGTACTCCAGTGAAGTAACTGCCCGTGGTGGCCTCTACATCCAGAGCTTCACTGGCAACTTCTCAGAGTCTTCCATTTTACTGGTAAGACAGGTTTCAGGAGCTAAATGTATACAGAAAATGTATACAGAAATGAGGAGTGCATCTCTCCGGTCCGTATTTATTTTCCTGCTTAAATCAATGTGTTTTACCATGGCAACTACCAGAGAAGATATCAACAGCATTTGAGCAAACAAACACTTATTAAAGCACCCTTCCAAAATATTTATGCTTTGCTTCCCAAAGCACACTAAGTGCACTGATAAAGCTGCACGCCGCAGCGCTGCACAGCGCTAGGAGTGCCAGAAGAGCCTGTCCGCGGCTGCCTAGCAAAGGGGGGAAAAAACATTCTTCAGCAGTCTGTCCTCAGGCCCAGAGCTTAGCCATCTCTGCACAACGTGATTTAGAAACTGAGAGGGGGAAGCTGCTCCATCAGAGCCAAGGAAGGAGAGACTAGCTCCACAGCGCTTGTGGTCTGCAAGGAAAACGAAGCTCTCTGGGCTATAGCGGCTGTTTAGCTCATGCCCATGTGGCTTACTGATAAGCTGATTCACAGAACAAAACCAGCAGAATAAGATTCACTCTTAGTAGCTCTGTTATTTTACTGGCTTAACTTCCTGATGCAGGAGTTGTGTTTTTGAGCTTAGCATTTACTAAGTCTCTGGAAAAAAAGTCAGACACAACCATCCCATATTCAACATTGGACTTGGGGATAGCCATGTGAGAAGAGAGATACAGGCTGCTACCTGACCTCCTGTCTAGCAGTTGGTTTATCCTGGGGAAAATAGGTATGGAGAAGACCATTTCCCCAAATATTTTCCTTTGAAAAGAAGCAGCAAATTTAACCATTAGGAAACATATGCCACAGCTCTCCAAGAGAAGGGCCCTATACAAAAAATCCCATAAAAAAGACATGCCTCCACCAGGGGAGATCTTCAGGAGCTGGAGCTCTATCCTTGGTATCCATGGACCTACATGCTCTGCTGCAACCCAGCCTGCTCAGAGATGATAGACCGCATTTTTTTTGCGGTTTGTTCAGAGCACTAAACCCCCCTGCAGAGCTATTCAGCGACTGACAGCAATGAAAGCACGGAATAAATGATAGGAAGCTGCAGCTTTGGTTCCTGGTGTTGGAAGAACACGAAGCGGGAGAATTATGTGACCAGTTAACCTTAATGCTGCAAAGTTGTCTGTGCTGCCTGAGGAGACCTGCTTGTTTATCCAGTAATTCTATACCCAGGCCCATGGCAGGTTTTTGGCAAGCTATTTCAAGAAGTTTCTTCTTAAACCAGAAAGAACTCGCTAGTGTAGAAGGTCCTGTATTTTGCCCAGTGACATCACACAGCCACTACAGCCCAAAGGGAACTTTTGCAGGCAATTGATAAAGCACAGAACTACCCATGAAAGCTGAAGAACATTTCTCACAGAACAGCCATCCCAATTTCAACCTCTCCTCACAGTTTCCTAAGGACAACAGCAAAATACCTTCAAAAGATAAATGTGGGAACTGAAGATTTAAAGCTCCTATTAAAAATCATGGACTCAGCATAGGATTTTAGGGCATGCCATAATTGTTTCCACCCCTTGGCTCCAGCACCACCTTCCTCAGACAATTACTTTTTGCTCCCCTCTCCACTTCCTTGGGCACCACTCATCCTTTCTCTCCAGCTACTCAGCTGATTAGATTAAGCTTAGAGCAAGAGACCTCAACCTGTGCTTAGTGTTGGCTGCTCTTTCTGTTCTAGAGTTACAGAAGACACTACACATTCGAGGGCTCATCTGTCTTTATTTTGCTGGCGATAGCAGTCAACCTAATAGAAGTCATTATTTTTCTCTGACAACCTGTCTCACTCGTATCCTCAGATCATCATGGCTACAGTGCTGCTTACACAGATTTTGGTATTAAGCATCCATGCCGTGATTTTACACTACCACCAAGTTTCTCCATTTGCTTTCTGAATTTAATTTGGCCCAGTTTATGCAGTGAGCAGACAGGACCGATTCTTTATTAGGGACCAAAAAGCAGGCTATAGAATTTCTGGCTCGGTGTCAACCTACTGTGATTCCCAAATGAGCTGGCTTACAGCTGCGTGGCTCTGATCACAGGCAAATTAAGTCCTACAGACCAGCAACACAGACATGCCCTTCGGCAGCGAATGCAAATCTGAACTGCAGTTTTCTTCATTTGCTTCTCACATTTCCCTTTCTAGCACAGGACTTCATACCTAACCCAAGGTGAGATGGCAAAGCGGGTGCTTTGCTGGGTAGGATTTGCTTTCTTCACAAATGAAACACAGCTAAGTAACATTAATTTGGGTTAGTTAAGAGCTGTGTTGAAACTACTTAAAGTTAACAGATTTTTATTTATTGAATTTTGTGCATGCATGACACAGCTGTAGCTGTGGCTGGAGGGCTTAAAAGGCTCAGAAAGAAATTTGGCAGCCTAGAGAGCCTCTGGACAAGAAATAGGTGACTGAAGATAGCTGTCAGTGTGCACTAAAGGCATGAATTTCCAAAGAGCCTTTTGCAGACTGTTCCAGCTGCCTAGAGCCAGGTTTGGAAGGAGATAGGAGAGGGGGAAAGGTGGAAAGCATTAGCCCAGTACTAATGGGCAGGAGCTCTAATCATGTATTTCAACTTGCCTGTTGTGAACCTTGCCATCTGAAATGTCATTTCCATTTGGTGCTACTCAGCATTTGGCATTGGCTATGATCTGGCTCACCCTAGTGGTCTGAAGCTTAATGAGATGTCTCTAATACTCAGTAATTGCTTTGGGTGATTTTAGTATTGAAGAAAAGTCATCCAATCACTTTTGAGCAGTTAAATTAAAAGCAAACTGGATTTTGCTAACTACACTCTGCTTCCAGGTGATAAACGCTTTTTAGAAATTCTCATAAAACCTCCTCTTTCTGCAGCACTGAATATAAATTTGGATTTTTATGGCATTTTTTATAGTTCCTCAAATAATACCACCTACATAAAGCTCCTCCTGGATGGAAAATTAATAAAAAGCTGAATTGTTATGAAAGGTAGGAGCAGAATCTAATATTGCCAACACTTATTCCCAGACCTTGTCGATGTATTCCTAACAGACTGAGAGTTAATAATTAATAAATGCTATAAATTACTTGGAAACTTCAAGTTTGCACCCACCCTCTCCTACTTGCCCACCCAATGCTAATGAACACGGTCATGTTTAAGTCACATGCCCAGATATCTCCACAGTCCAGCAGGACCCTCCGGGACTGGTGCCACAGGAGGCCTCCATGAACCACCACTGCCACCCTTGGAAACTGCACCTTGTGCAGGCAAGGGAAAGGGAAGAGGGTTAAGAAATGAGTCAACACATTGGAGTCTGCAGGACTCCCAGAATCCATCCTGGAGCACCCTGGGGATGAGCCAAGGACATTTCCAGAGCACTGGTGACCATCAGTGAGAAGCGATGGTGGCAGGTTCCAAGGGCAGGAGCAGAGCAAGCCACGCTCTGGCTTTCAAGAGGAGTTATCCACCAACAGACCTAACTGTTTCTTGGAAAGATACTGGAACAAATTATCAAAGAATCAATATAAGCACCTAGAAAATAATAAAATGGCAAGAAAGAGCTGGCATGGCTTCCCGCGGAACAAATCGCATCAAATCAAGCCAATTTCCTCCTCTGAGAGAGTAACAAGGAGAAATGTGATATGTCCTGACTGTAAAAAGCTTCAGAATCACATGAGAGGCTGACAAGTAAATGGGGGACAAATGAGCAAAACAAGAACATAAACAAAATCCCCCTAATTTGGGTGCAAAAGCAGTAGAAAAAACACTTCCCCAAGAAGTGATTTATATTGGGACATCAGAACCTGCTTTATTCACCATGCCCATTAACGACTGATTTGTATGATAAAAAAGACGACACAATTTTATAAACTGAGAGGTATTAGGAGCAGTATGGAGGATGGGATCAGAAATTAAATTGATCCTGGTAATGAGATGAAATTTGTAAGCTGAAACTCAATGAAGGCAAATGCAAAATACCATGCTTGGGAAGGAAAAATCGAATGTACAAATACAAAACAAGAAATAATTAACAAAGCATCTCTGAAAGGTAGATGGTACCAATTACTCCATCACTTCTACCTGTGTGCAGAGTATTTTTTCCCTATTAAAACGGTTAACCTAGAATTTAGTGCTGTGAACAGATACTGTTGATGTTGACAGAGCTGCTGAAAAACTCACCTTTTTTATTTTTAGCAAATATCTTTTTCCAAGGTTCTATCCATTAGAAAGTAACTTTTCTATTTTTTGAGTTTGTGTAGAACCACCAAAGCACTACCAAACACTACCAAAATTCTAGATTTTTTTTCTTTTGGTATTTGACTCCTTTTTCTCTTCTGTTAAATTTTCATCATACTTATATACTCTGCCTAAGTGAAACAGAATTAACCTTCACCAGTAAACACAAAGACCCCTAGTCCTGAACAGTGTGCAATGATGTGCAATAACAGATGGGCCAGAGAGTTATTATTTGGGAGTTTTGGACCTTTTGGCAACTCAGTTCACCTTCCTTGTCCCCACCATTGCTCCCCGGTCTCCAAAGTTCCAAAGGGACAGGACTTTTCCTGACTCTGTTCATCAGGACTGTGACTCCTACCACTACCACCATACAAAAAATCGTGAGGCAATTAGGCAGATTTACAGCACACAAATAAAACTTACCCCGAGGCTCCTGTCCACCAGTGTGGTGTGAGGTGCTGGTTGATCCTTGAGCTGCCTGGTACGTTGCAGGAAGAAGGCACAATCCCAAGTGCTTATCTAGCCGCTTTTGATGCTCTAAGTGTAGGGCTGCATCCACACTGTTGATCCAGAATTCTTGCAGAAGGAGCCATCTCCCACAATCCATGAGGGCTTGGAAGCACTCCAAGCTACTTAAGAGATCAGGCTGGCACAAAGTGAGGAGCTCGCACTGATGCAGGTCAGAGATGCCTCCGTCACAGAGGGTGTCATTCAGTCTAATTTCAGAGTCCCTTCAGTTTAAGCGTCAGGGAACTGTTTGCAGAGGGGTGAAGTGGAAGTCAAAGCAACTTTTTTTTTGTCTGAATGGATAGATTTTTTTAGCTTCTCTTTGTGCGTCCCTACTTTGATCCCCTATGCACCCTGTGGACCGTGTTCAGATGAGGGCAGACGAAGAAGCATCATTTACACCCTCTCTGGCTGACAGAGACATTTGTTTCTCTTCTTGATCTCACACAAAGACTATCTGATAAGGCAGGAGGAGAAATTGCCTCTTTGTTTAATCAAAAATATAACAATAGAATCCTATTCTAAGGCCAGAGGGCAGTGTACAGCCTAAGGGACAAACAACACTCACACAAGCTGAGAACCATGGCTCTCGTTACTGTTTAGTATCACAGTCAGTTGAATATCAGAAACTTCAAAACAGACTTTCAGCCAAGTTTACCAAGATACAATTTCACCAACTCAGCAGAGTAGCAGTATGTATGAAATATGCTTCTCCTTGGAGAGTGCAGTGATGAGACAAACTTTTGCATAAATTTAGGAAAAGTCATCCAACATCTCAGTGTGAATATATTCTGTTATGCTAGAATTGCCCTTTTTTTTTTTCCTCCTCTGCAAAGCTCGATCATGTTAAAAACCAGCAAAATATTTCACCTCTGAATGCTATGTACCACTCTTTTTTGCACGAGCTGGCAAGAACCCAGGTGATGTGACAACCGTGCAGCCTGGAGGCACCAATCAGCCTTCGGTGGCAGCTTCAGAGGGACCCAGCAGCACTGCACAGTTCAGCACACTGCCCTGGACGGGACCCACGGCCATGGCCTCCCCTGCATGCTCACTTTGACAGAGGGTCAGAGTCAGATAGGGTCACACTCCTGCTTCAGGGAGCAGGGACTAAGCAGAGCATTCAAAATTTCACATATTTTAATGTATATTTTAAAAAAAAAAAAATAATTAAATGAGGATTCAGAACAGGTCCCATCATGTTTTGCTTTACAGAGATACCCACAGATTAATTACATGAAAGCAGAAGCCATAGATATTCTTAAAATCCTCCAGCCCACACCCCCTACTCAACTGTAGATTCCATGCAGGACATAGGCACTCCTGGGTAAACACTACAGCCGAAGCCAGAGAAAGAAGAGTTTCACACATAACCAAAGCCCCCCCCCAAAAAGTCATATCTACAACAGGGGACAGCATCCAAAAGCCTCAAAAGCCCTAATCATCCTCTGAACACAAATGGAACAAACTTGTAGCTCCTCTCGTCTATCCCTGCAGTTGTCAGCGACACAACCCCTTCTCTGTGGGCTGTGGAAGGGGATCCTTCATAAGTCTAAAATAAGCAGCTGTTAACCTGTCACTCCAGGTTGTGCCTGCAGTAGCAGAGCACTATTTGCATGACTTAATATCTTGCTCAGGAAATGCAGGATGAGAAATGAAGCACCAAAAAGTTTCTTTCAGTAAAAATAGCCAGGAAAAAGCAGAAAGTAAAATTCTAGAGTAATATTGACACAAAGCCCTGGATTTGGCACATCTGATCTGCTTTTTTTCACCTCTCACTCTTGTCTAATGTTACAAGAAATAGTACCTCATTAGAATAGTAAGTCACTAGTTACTAAACAGACAGGACAGTCTCTAGTTATGTTTATCTATTCCATAGGGCTCAGTGTGAGCATATCAAATGGCTAGAAGAGGGTTTGCTTTTGTTTTTCCAGATGTTTATTTCAAAAATGTGCAAAATGGGATACACTGACAGCTCTGTAATTCTAGTACAACTGATCCATGACAGCCTGCCCTCTGCCCTACCCCCCACCCTCCAAACACTACATGAAAGTTTCAGGACATACCAATGATCCGACCAGCTAGCGGTAACAGAGCTCAGCTTGCCCAGGTCTGCAAGCAGGGAAGGAAGGCTTCGCCCTCAGCTCAACATATGGTGCTACTATGGAAACTAGGAAATAACATTTACTCAAAGGACGGAAGTGGCAAGATGTGCTAGGGGCTGCTGTGCTTCCCTGCATGGGCACCCATCCTCTGGGGGTCTTGAGAGGGGTAGTGGATGGGGCCTGGTGCTCTCATGAAGGGTGGAGGGGGCCCCATTGCATGGAACATGTGTGGTCCAAAACCTGCAGACACAAAACAGAGAAGCCAGGTTCAGACAAAGCCACAGAGCAGGCAGTGCAGGTAAACCACCGTTTCAAGACACCTACACAAAGCTCCTATCAGTCACACCCTAGAAAGAGGGCCTATCCCCCAGATTTTTCAAATCCCCAAATTCTCCTCTCTTCCTTCCACGTAACTTAACCCAACATATACTTTTGCTCACAAATATAACCTGGGGGGGGGGGGGGGGGGGGGGGGGGGGGGGGGGGGGGGGGGAACATGCAGTAGTCTATAATCATAATTTTAACACTTTCTTCTCAACTACAAAGCAAACCAAATGCATCCACAACGGCCAGATATACCATTTCCTTAAGTACCATAGAAAGATGGTCTCCAGAGAGATACATTCATATACCTACACATTGGCTTACGATCAACTACCCATAGACTTACCTGCAAAGTTCTGGCTACTGCAGTTCTTACACAAGAGCACTGAGTAGGTCTCAGCACTAGTACCAGGAACCTCTGGCTCACCAACAAGTTTGCAGGTGAACAAACACCACAGCTCAGCTTCATCAAGTTGTACTGACAGCTCACTTTATATCATCAGCTTAGATTGCATGATTGGGGTGAGGAAAATCAGCATAGGGTGCGCATGAGCTCAGGTGTGCAAGGATGATTTACATTTCCAGCCCTCTGTGTCAGTGCACCAAGTCAGATACTCCCACCCAAATAGGAAAAACAGGTACCTGGAGGTGGTGGTGGGGCAATGCCAGGAGGTGGCGGCAAGGCAATGTTAACTACGGCCGGAGGGCCACTCGGAGGTAGGTTGAAATAATTTGCAGAAGCCTCTTCCTCGGCAGCTGGAGGCGGGGGGAGAGCTGCAGCAGAACACACCATAGTTACTGGAAATCTCCTACTCGAGCCATGTGGAGGTACCTGCCTGCAGAGAGGAGGCAGAGCCCATTCTCTCCGAGGACAGACCGCCACTACCTGTGCATATCTAAACATCAGCAAGAAGCAGGACTGTGCTGAACCTCCAGAAGGGCCATCATTTTCTCCACAAGCAGCCAGCTTCACATTTCCATCAGACAACACTCAGAGAATTAGGAATACATTAGCTAGGTGTTGCACAGTGTGAGCTGCCAGTTTCTCTAATCTGAATAATTTTACTTCAGCATAGCTTTTCATTCGTGACACAATGAGGCCTCTTTCCACCCAGAATTTGCTTTTAGGCAAAGCTTTCCTCTGATCTTAGCAGAGTCTGCTCAAAACATGCTGCCAATAATTGCTCTGGGCTCACGAGGGCCTCTGCTATCCCAAACCTCCAAGACCAAACAGCAGACTGCAACTTCTGTGTTTCAGGGCCACAGGTCAGCATTAAATGTTTAAGAAATCAAAATGTGCCCTTTACCTCCAGGGAGTCCTGGAACCGGCTCCAGCTTTATCCCAGATTCTGTAGTTCCTTCCTTGTCCTTTTCTTTTCCTCTTGCTGCCTGGGACCTAAAATCCACACAAAAGTTTGAGGGGGGAAAAAGAAAAAAAGGAAACAAAAAGTAGAATGAGCAGATATTAACACCATAGCATTTCACATCATCTAACCTAAATGCATTGCTTCAGACCAAAGATAAAAATTCACAGAATGTCAGCAACAGCCAGTACAGGCTGAGCTAATAGTGTTCACAGGAGCCAGACGAGAACCTAACCTACAGTGACCCAATGAGAAACCTCCCAACAAATAATACTCCAACCCAAATACCACTGCTGAAAGAACATTTTAAGACCCTTGATATTTATCAACTCAGTGTCTACCCCAACCCACCAAGACTGTACAAAAAAACTGAAGAACCGCAGCTGAAGAACCTCTGCACTTTGAAGAATCAAGTCTCCAGAGGACAGTATCCACCCAGACACAGGAAAAAGAAATGATATTTCTTGCCATGTCATACTCACCTGCCCCACTTGACATTGAGCCTGCGACCATTGACAATAAGTTTGTTGAAGGATTTCTCGGCAGCCACTTCTGCAGCTTGCCGGGTGGCAAACTGGATGAAAGCACATTGTTGCCTTTGTACTACAGTTACTGTTCGGATCTCCCCAAACTGGTAGAAGTGATTTCTGTACGAGAGGGGAAAAAAAAAAAAAAAAAGAAAAAGGTGTATTAAACCCCACTGCTCTTACCAACAGGCCATACAGCAGAGCAGCCTCTCATATGATCATACAAATATGCTCACAACCTTTCTTCTCTTCATTATCATTTCAAATTAGCCATTAGAAATGGCATCCTCTGCTCCTCTGTAATTATAGAGTAGTAAAAAATTAATATAGCTTCTCCCAGAGGCTAAGTAGAGAGCAGCTATGGGATCTTTCTGTAAAAAGCAGAACATGGTATCCTCAAGAGTCACAGGATGACTCATCTTTGAGAGAAATTTTAATCTAAGCACATAATGTCCCTGTTTATCTATCCTCAAAGAAGCTAAAACTCCTCTGCACTCATCCACCCACCAGTTCCAAAAGGATTTTTCTTTTCTTGCAAGAGAAAAATATCTTTCAGGCATGACAACACACATGAACTCTCCAAATTGCAGGGATAATTCTGACAAAGAATGCCCCTAATGTTCCATAATGAAGGATCACATTAACAAGTAAGAGCCATACAAATGCACCAACACACCTGAGATCTGCCTCGGAGATAGTATCTCCAAGTCCTCCAACATATAGGGTAGTAATAGTCTTGTCATCAGGGGGGTCCAGACGAGGCATGGTTGATGCTCGCTTCAGAAGTTTATCAGCCACAGGGTCATTAATTCCATAGTAACGATCTTTGATGTTCTGATCAGCCAGAGGGTCATCTGGATCTGTAGGCTTCTCATGTCTAAGGTTCAGTAAATGAAGTATTTCATAATATCACAATCGCAGCTGCATCAGATTAACAGGGCTGCTACCTTCCCGTCTAAAGACGGCTTACATCCTTAAAGCTATTCACATAAACATACCAAAATGGAACACAGAAATCCAAAAATACAAATTTGGCTATGACCATATTATAGCACAGGCTGCTTTGAGTTCCAAGTGAATAGCACTCCTGAGAGCTCAACACTCAACACTACAAAATGGCAGAGCTGGATTTCAATGGGTCTCTTGTTCAGATACAAAGATCTCTGATTGAGGAGGCTGGCGCCACAAGAGAAGAAATGAACTACACAAGAGAAGAGCTGCATTCACTGCCTCGCTCAAGCACTACAGGACTACGCTGCAAATCCTTAATGAGCAAACTTGCCAAGACAACGTCTCCTCTCTGGCACTAGACGCCAACTTACAGCAAGTTACACTTACTTACACTTACTTTCACACTGACACCTCCTGTTCTGCACTCTGAATAACCCATATCTGGCCATGAAGAGCAGATAACCGTTTAAGCTGTACCCATACCTGTAGGGACACTCTTCTCCTCTCTTGCATTCTCCTTTCACCCAGAAGGAACAGATATGGGGGCGATTCCGTTTATAGTACGGTGTGGTCCGGGCCAGCTTTAGCAGCATGTCGCTTGTGGAAGTAGCTTTGCCTAGTGCACCAACTGGTCTGGTGCCATCAGAGTTGGCTATCTAAAGCAATAGTTAAACGACAGATAATTAGACACAGGTCATTAGAGAAAACTACAGCACAGAACTAGGGGAAGGGAGAGATTTTAAGATGATCTGGGTCATTTCTTTTCAGAATAAGTGAATTTGGGCCCTCTCTCCCCCTACACACACCCACAGCATGATTAGAAATGGCCTGGCTTTCATTACCTCTCTTTCCATGTTCTGGGTGTAGTACTCTTTATTGACGTCAGATTTAGGCATTTCATCCTTAAGGGAGAGTCCTGCATCTCGGACTTGAATTGGCAAACCTAAAGGTAAGTTAAAAACCAAAGCCATATTAATCACAAGCTGAAAGGATGAAAACAGTTATTAGACGCTGCATTAGCCAAGTGCACTGTACACCAACCACGCTCCTGAACCTCAGGAGAGGTGTGATCATTGAGATCTGATCTCCTCAAAGACTCAAGAGCCAAGACAACCATGCCAGTTACAAGCACGTGTTCAGGTACATATCACCAACCACGAGAGGCAAGTAGAACTGCATCTTATCCCGGTTTCTTTTTTCCATTCTTTTTTTGTACACACCATATTCTAGGTCAAGCAGACAGGTCTGACAGACATTCTTGAGCTTGCTGCATGTTTGACATACTTCTGTCTTCTTAAAACGCATACGAACACCAGGGCACCAGCGAAATACTGTGAAAGGCCTGGCACAAATCTGAAAGGCAGAAAATAGAGACTTGTGTCATTGTCACAGAGCAATGAAATCACTATTCATGTTCTCACAGAGAAAGGCCAAACATATCACACCTCTTTCAACCATGAGTCTCTCTTCACCGTAACTCAAAGGTCCTGGCAAACAAACTTACAAGCTCTGGAAGGATTTGATTCAGTTTAGTATCTTATTTTCACAGGGGAAGGTTTGGAGAAGGAATTTTTTTACTAGATACAATATTTGAATGAAGAACGGTAAGCTACACAAAAGAAAACAAATTCTGCTTTACTCCAGGAGATGTCACCATAGAGCTACAGGAGGTAAATTGTTTCCAAATTGTTCACCCACTGGCAAAGTGGCAAGGCTGGGAAAAGGTGGCAGAATTTTTGATACAGGAAAAAAAAAACTACTGTAATGTATGGTATTTCTTGCAAAGGTGTATCCACTCTCACCGCAAGTACAATCTGAGGAAGGAAAGCAAGATTTCAACACATACCTTCTTCCTAACTCAGACAATGAATGATAAAGAAAAGACAAGCCTTTCTATTTCATATTAACAAAGGAATGCGAATAACTCACAGAAAAAAACCAATTATATTTACAGAAAACATGAGATCATTTGATATGCAGAAATACCTTTGAATGTAGCAAAATCAATATGAACAAAATGTAAATCTGAAAAATGCTGATAGCAAACGATAACAACACAAGTCTTCAAAACGTTAACCTTGCAAGGTTAACTGATTTTTTTCTAACAAAGTACATGGTAGTTTAATGCAAAAACTTACAGATTTACATGTATGAACATATGAATCTGCTAGCCCAGATAAGCGCTTTTCTGAAACTTACTTTTTTCCTTTTTTTTAAAACATTAATGTTTATTGCTCATAGCGGTATGGTAGTTTAGATGTCAGTTCTTCAAAAGACAATGCACATACCTTGCATTCTTTTCCATATTTCTCTTTGGTCTGAAATACAACCAGAAATAGTAAAATAAAAAAATCATTTGATTAACATTTTTTTTTTTCCCCAGTATATAACATTACCAAAATAACAGTATTTATATATAACAGCACAGTGTTTTTTTCCTCCCTCTTTATTTTGCATTTAGATGTGTTCGGTCCTGCAGCCTGGCCTCAATCAGGACAGTCTTTACTGTGAGCAACAACAACAAAAACCACAAGCAAAACAATAACAACAACAACAACAACAAAAATCTCTCTCACACACTAAAAAACAATCTTTCTCAAACCCTTTTTGGTTTAGATTATGGAAGCTCCGATTGAAACACAGTGTTAGCAGATCAACTCCGTGTATGGAGTACAGAACTAAATGAAATACTAATCGCTACTCTTAATTTACAAAAGCTGTTATTATGTGAAAACGAGTAATCTCTGAAGAACAACCCATCCTGGCGGTCAACATCATGTTTCACAAAAGGCTTTCAATAACCTTGGTATAAGGGAAGCAGTGAAGGCACCTGATCCAAGGCCAAGATGATATAAAATGCACTGATCCATCCTCTCATGAAGAGGCCTCAGTGAAAGAAGGAAGATTACTGAATTACTGCCAAGCGACCCTCATAAGACAAACTTGCACTAGTTCTTACAGATGCGTGTCCTGCCTGCTTCAGAAGCTTTGAGAACACATTTAATGTTTCAGCACCTCACTCATCAGCGTGCAGTTTGACCTCACCAAAGCTTTGCTCCCTGGTATATCCTGCGCTTGCATGTTGGGCGACATTGTCCTATCTCTGCTCGTTATTGACCCACTGCTTCTTATATCGCGGCAGAGCACGCGATAAAAGTGACAGGCAACCTCTGCGGCGCAGAATTAACTAGCTCGGAGTTCAAGCGCGACCCCAATCTCCTCCTTTGTCCCCGCCGTCTCAGGCTCCGCCTGACGGGCGGTCGCACACACGTACCATGCGGATGTAGGGGTTCTCTCCCAGGCATGTCTGGCACAGGATGGGGAAGTCCTGGACGGGGAGAAACACAAACAACACTCAGGAATCGGGAACGGGCCGCGCTCCCCGCCGGGCCGCGGCGGGGCCGGGAGGGCCGCGCGCGCCGCAGGGGCGCAGCCCGGGCCGGCCCCGCGCGGCTCCCGAGGGGTCGGTCCCGGCGCCGGCCGCGCCGCGCTCACCGCGTCCTCCCAGTTCTGCCGGTTGTAGGTGTTGGAGCCCAGCGACGTCGACATGGCGGCCGCACCGCTGCCCTCCGCCCGCGCCCCGAAAGGCAGCCGCTCCGGAAGCGCCTCACAGCACTTCCGCCGGCGACGCTCCGCCGAGGGCGGGAAGGCGGGGAGGAAGTGACGCGGAGGAGCCGGAACGCCGCACGGGTGGGGCCGCTCTGGCCGCGGCGGACCATAGAGCTCAGCTCCAAAGGGCGGGGGCGCGCGGCGGGCGGACCCACGGCGGGCCGGGCCGCGCGGAGCGGGTTCTCCCGAGCGCGGAGCAGCAGGGCCCAGGCAGCAGGGAGGCAACGTTGCTTTATTGGAGGTTTCACTACATGACATTCCGCGACGAGGACAGCCGGGCCTAGCTCCTACAAGCGTCTACGGGGGGAGGGAAGCGTGCCGGACTGGTTAAATCCCTCCGAGGAGGAGCAGAGGAAAGTCGGCGCACCCTTTAGGTTCAAAAGTAGCGACCGAGAGCCCACAGTTACAGTGCATTTTCCTATCACATAAATAACAGCCACAGAACCCACCAAATACAGCGACAACCCCTTCCCAGCTCCTCCTACAGCCATCCCGGGCCCCCAGCAGAGCCCAGGGTCCCCCGTGTCCTGGGGCTACTCGGCTAAGGGGCAGGAGCGGGGCCGAAGCTCAAGGGCTTCCTTATCTCACCAGGTAAAAGAGCAGCAGACACTGACACCAGACAGGAGGAACAGACACAAAACACTTCTCGAACTCATGCTGCAGAGGAGGGCAGAGCCTTGCACAGACCTGTGAGCAGCAGAGCTCACAGTCCCTCAAACGCAGCCCTTGGCCACCCTGTTCTGCCGTGCTTTGGGCACAAGGAGCCCTTGGCTGCACCCTTACTCAATTAGCAAAGGAGGCAGCACGATCCCTTCCTCGCCTACAGACACTTACTTGGCAACCTTACACTGGCAGAAAGGGGTCACCACTTTCAAGCACTAAAACCATTGGGAAATGCTGAAAACACCAGCCTCTTTTATCACCAGCATATTAAAGACTATCAGAAATGTTTAATAAAGGTTAATGTCTGAACTGTGACTGCAAATGAAGTCCCTGCAGAGAGCAGAGTCTTCCCTGTCTACATTACACTACTGCAGCTACCTGGTACACAGCTCTTTCTTAACAGTTTTAGCTTGGACTAGAGCCAAATTACACCCTGGATACACCATGGACAAGTTATCTTTTCATAATGGCATAAGATACGCTAGTTAAAGTGTAACAGCCTTTCCTCCTTTACATTTTTCCCCAGCTCACTATAAACAGGAAAAAAACTGAGTAGCAACATGAACACATCTAAACTCTCCAAGTTAACATATTTAAACTCTCCATGTTTCATACTCTCTGGTTGCTACTGCCTTAGTATAATTTTATTGATATGAAGAGTGGCAGGCAGCTTTGCAGGAACATCCTTACCTCAGTGAAGAAATGCATCACAGGCAGATTCCCACCTTGTAAAGCATCAGGCTGTCAAACTCATCTTGCACCACTACACGCTTAAGTAGGACTGATAAGTCAAATCCATGAACAATACAGTATACAATATTTTGAGTTTAAAGGCAAAGTGATCATTTTCTCTGTGAACACAAATTTATCACCTTGGCCAAAGCAAGCTACACATGCCAAAGTGTTTTCTTGTTTCTTTGTTTTTCCATAACAAGAGAAGTAGTTGCATCTTTGAGTCCCCCACACTTTTTGAGGGATCCTATTAGGAATCAGGAAAAAAAATCTGGCTGCAAGAGAGACTTGACTATAATGCAGCAGACATGGCCATCTCCTAGACATGTTTTCTCAGAGAGGACATAGCTTTGTGCTAAAGAAAAGAACTCCATAATTGAGCACGTAGCATTAGCTTTGCGGGCTGACGGAGGAGACCAATAAAGAATCTCTTCTGTTGATAAAGAAAAAATCAGCTCAGTGTTAGTGCAGATCTGGAGAAAGCCAGAACTTTCTCTGTGCTGAAACGTGCTGCAAGTTAAACTAGCAGGTAATGGTGTGGGGAAAGGGAGTAGTAGTTAGGGGACACTAAGTTAAGAGGAGGGAGAAGAACAAGTCATCCAAGTACATGGTACCCTTGCCCACAACCATGCAGCTTCCTCCTTGTGGCTTGGTTGGAGGCTCTGGCACACATGCATCCATCCGAGGATCTCTCACAGAGCTTCTCACCAGGTGCATTCTTCTACTGTGGCAGTCTGTCCTGCAGCCAGCTGTTGGGATGCAGGTGTTGGGGGCGTTTATGGGAGCACTGGACCAAGGCTGAGCTCCACATGGTGGGTGAGCCAGATGACTTCAGAGCTTTGATCGCTCTCCTCAGTGGGCCGGATTGGAGCAGCAAGGTTTTTAAACTCATGCTTCATCTTAAAGCTCACGGTCACTTCACCATCCTCCTTCTGTGGAGTGACCTTGATGAAAACTCCAACCTTATTGGCTTTCCTGAAGGCAATAATGCTGCAGGGCAGAAAACAAGAGCACAGTGTCAGCCAAATTCTCAAACAATTGTTTTGCAAAGATTTGTTCTGATACCATAAAAGATACTTAGTTTATAGTCTGCAGGCTGAATCTGCCCAGCTAGAACAATAGGAGTTAACAGGCCCAGCTGTGCAATAGAGAGGAGCCATGATACAACACCGATATAGCCCTTCAGGAGGCTGCATAACTTTTTCCATTTTGAAGACTGAAGGGACCTCTGGTAGCACACAGCACTACTGTGTTGCTCATACCACTGCTGTGAACAAAGAAACAGATTTCACAGAGCATTCCTGGAGAGAATCAGTATTACTACTTATAACCAAGCTGCTACAACAGCACACCCTGCCTCAAAGGAGACATTTCTTGAATAGTCCAAATCAGAAGCAGCCAAGATAGACTTGCATTTCCAATCTCTAAGAAAAAAAAAAACCAAAACCAGAAACCCTCTACCATGCTTCAGCAGGCAAAAAAGCAGCAAACTACTCTGCTGAAATGCCAGTTGTTTTCGGGAACAGAGAAAATACAACACTCACTCAGGGTCATCCTGGAAGTCTTGAGGCTCTGCCAGCTCATCATATTCTGCTGCAGCATCTTTGCCAGCCAGAATAAGCTCCTTGGGAGGAACCGCTACCTGAAAGACAACACAGAGAGAAACCTATCACACACTCTGCAAAAAGGGGAACACGCTTCCCTTCCAGAGGATGCTTAACTAGAGCTCAATAGAAGACTGAATCATCCTGTGTTTTTCCTCTACTCTAGTTAATTCAGGCTCCTACACCATGAGCAAACTGGCCTCTCTATTTTTCTCCCTTGGGTTATGGATCTCAATGAACATATTCAGAGTGTTTTATTATCTGACAATGCCATTTATGAGGGTGACAGTCATTTAAGCCTCCAAATTGCAAAATGTAATGCAGCCAACAAGGACTGATGTGTCACATCAGCATGTCCAGGGTGTGATCAGGGGTACATAAATGTAGAGTCTTAAAAAGACCTGGGCTTGTAATGCAGGAGGGTCCAATACCTTGGCAGTGCTGTTGATATCATCAGGGTCTCCCTCCTCGCACTCCAGCAGCGTGACATGTGTGATGTTCTCCACTGGATTGGTCAGAGTCAGAAGAACTTGGCTCTCCTAAGAAGATTGAGAGAACAGTTCAAGAAGTAATTATTTTTAAAATGTGTTCTACTTTTGCCTTTGTAAGTCACTGGTCAACACCTTCAGAACTTGCATCAACCACAGGCAAGGGATAGATGAACACCTCCAACCCATAAAGCCATGCAGTACTCTTTCCTAATATTAGAAATACACAGCTTAGAACTTTAGCCCAGACCCTCAACTAACCTACTAGCATGTGCCTGTGATGTCCCATGTTACAGTGTAGTCTAGTCATGCAGAGTGACAAATACACCTAGTGTTATTCTCACCACCTCCTTCTCCCCACACATTCCATGACAAGCAAACTGAGAATATTTGGAGAAATAAGCATGACACATTTAATTCCCAAATCCACAGATCTCAGCTATGCCACACCCTAAGATACTCCCAGAAAAAGCAGTACTGACCTTCATGTAGCGCAGGTTGGGAATCGACATGATTCTCACTTCAGGAATATAGTTGCTGCAGGAAGAACAGAGCAAAATGACCAAGACAAACTTCACTGCTGTTTGTAAACTACTTCTTTACAGCAGATATATAAATTGTGCCCAAGAGATCAAATCAAGAACAGAGGAGTAAAAATGAATTTTCAATGAAGAATTGTCAGGGAACTGTCTTCCCCATTCCCATATCTTACTTACACAGCAACCAGCTGGATCTTGAATTTGATAGATGTTGGATTGAATTCTGGCTTGCTCAGGTTATGTTCACATTTCTAAAGACAAAGATATTTGTCTTATATCAGCACTCAAAGACAAGGCGCAGGCGCACGCAGAAGAATCACAGCTGCAAGCACACCGATAGCCACAGTATCCACCAGCTTCAAGCACAGCACAAAAACGCAGCTTAGAGGTGGCTGTGTCAAGTTACTGATACTTTGAAAATGCCATATCCAGCACTATTGGTGCAATCATAGAAACACAGGATCTGGGATCAGGCTTACAGATACTTTAGACACTCAGTAACTGCAGTAGAAGAAAGGCAAAGAATATTTGCAGCTCTGTGACTTATGCTCTAGACCAAAAGGAGGGGACAGGGAGAAACACAGGACAGGTTTAGTCTGTGATTATTTCTCTGCACTTACAAAGCATTCTTCATCTAAAATACTTAAGAATATTACTCTATTGCTCTGGGAAAGAGATGAACAATATCCCCATTTCACAGAGAAAGCAGCTTGCTGAAGATCATCCAGTAAGCCAAATAGGAGAACCCAGCTGTGTTATTTGTCTGTCATCATTCTTCAGCTCTCTGCTCTTCTCCCCTGAAGCACTCTCTATCTCTGTTCCAAGGGCACTCTCTGTATGTTGCAAGGCTTATTTTTTTGTGTTTGCTACATAAAATTTCTGCTGCTACTGAAAGCAAAACCAATAACTGTACTGGTAACATCATAGTGATTTTTGCATTATCATTCTTCATCTAAGCAGATTATATAGAAAAAAAACCCTTTGTATTTTTATGCATCTTTAGCAGTGTGGCCATTTAACTTTCTCCATCACAAGTCAAAGCTGCTGCTACTCTCCTGCTTCTGTTACTAGTCCTCTGGTTGAAAGTTTCCAACAGCAGTTGAGCCATTCCTCTAAAAAAATACACAGCCTGTTTCCTACAGTCCAGAATATGACAGCCTGGAAAAAGCTTCTATTTTTGTATTTAGTTACATACCCGGCAGCGCAGTGAACGTTTGATCAGGAGGTGTTTGTGGCGTGGGTAGAGCTGGGAAGCACAGATTGGCTGGAAGTCGGGCTGCAGCAGACGCTGACGCAGAGTCGTCACTTGGTGCACAGAAAGCAAGACCAGATTCATGTGTTACTACTGCAGCAAAACTCAAGCTGGATTATATATGTGCATTGCACCTGAACAAGCGTGCAGTGCACTAAAGTACACACATGCTGCATTCTCTAAGAAATTCAGCAATTACTGAATTACTGGCTGCAAATTAATGAGTGTTTCTAGAAATGTGTGAATGCAAGGGTAAGGTGCTACAAAGAACTACCATGACCAGGCATGGTGAGGAGAATGCAACATCAGTGCCTGCCCAGAGGAAACCCAATATGCTGATCTCCAGGCAAAATTCAAAGCAGTTTTTGTAACTTTATTACCCTCACAGTTGGGTACTGCACAAGTACAATATATCACTGCTGTGCAAGCAGCTTGTATAGCACAAACCGGTGCATAGTTAGTGACAACACAGTACTTGAGGCAGGAAACTCCAGAACCCAAACTGGCCAAGAGTTTCTCCCAAAAAACAGGCTCCCCACAGACTCCCTACCATCAAGCAGGCAGCAAGACACTTGACAGCCTTTCCCTTATAGCTGAGAACCATTAAGGCTGTCATCTTTACCAGCCTCCTATTTTCACAGAGAGCATCTCACGAGGAAAGGTGATTAACATCACCCATCCCTTCCCCAAAATCTTGAACATGGGCTGGCTCTGCAGCCCTGCAGAAAACATCTGTCCTTATTTTGCACACTACACTGATACTTTTATATCACTCCTCTCTAGTTTCCTTGGTTAATCTACAATATTTGATTAGACCATCAGCTAAATAACTCCCGTGCTTCAAACTGAAGTCGAAACAATGCACTATTGTTTCGTAACAGCTGTTAGTGAGCCACTCCTCCAGCCGCAAAAGACCCTTGTCTCCTACTGTTATATGAAAAAGGATGTTAGATCTTTTCTCCATCCTGAAGTCGGCACTTCCTATGCAGAAAAATTAAGGCCAGCAATAAAATGAAACAATAGTAAATAGAGCCGACTTTTCCGGCTCTGCACTTTCCCTGTGTAACACTAATGCCAACTGCAGCTCAGTTTCCTTTTCAATTGAACCCCAAAGGCAAGTTTCCAAGCACTGTCCATGTTACAGAATGCATGCACAAGAAGTGACAGAATATTAAGGTATTACCTTCTGTCAGGTTGATTGGTCTTGTGTAGTAATCCTCAGGAAGAGGTTCCACTTCTTCTACTGCATCAGCTGGCTCAATCTTGATCTCTTTTTGGTCCTCTCCTTCTTTCAGACTGAAGCAAAGGGAGGATCAAATTAATCACTTGTAAGGCTTGCAGCAGCATCAGTAGTTGCTTTATACCACAGAAGGCAACAAGACAGCAGTAAGCACACAAAGATACAAGCAGTAACTTGTTTCTATGAGGAAGCTGCATATCTGGAGCTGCACATGGATTTGACACCACCTCTCCAGAAGTAAAAGTGTCTTTCAGTACTACCAGGACATAGTTCATCAGTATTCTGGAGTTGTTTTACCATCCTCTTGCCAATAGCTCCCATCCCTCCCACAAAGCTGATCCCAAGCTAAAAACTCACGAGAGTCCAGCGAGGGCGCTGATCGGCGCTCCGGATCTCTGGCGCTGAAGCCGGGTTCCCAGGCCATATTTGTCCTAGGGGGAAAAAAAAAAAGGCACCGTCAGCATCAGATCTGCCTTCTGCCAGGCTAAGATAACTGCAAACTCACCCTCTGGATTGCACAACAAGCATAGGGAGACAAGCAAAGGAAAGCAAAAAGAGGAAGGTATTCAGATTTTTTTCCTCAAACTGTTAGTAAGGAGAAAACAGTAATTGCCACATTGCAGACTGGGAGGGACAGATGTACGTGGCTACTGCCCAGAGCTTTTGCTCTTTCCTACAGAGCCGGGTTGCAGTGTGTCATACCACCTGAACTGCTCTGCAGCACCACTAGCAACAACCATAGAAGGTAGAGCACAGCTTCAGGGTCAGCTTCCTACAGTCTTGTTACCTAGAAGTCAAACTCTCTCTCCAAGCACTACCAATTGTCAAGAGCAGCTGAGCTACTCCTCTACTGCTAAACTGAATGTAGGGTGTTTCGTGGCAGGAATCTTTCTTCTGAAGAACCTGAGTTTTCACTAAGTAAGAAATCTAAGATCTCATCTACCCTGGCAGTTCTCCAAGGATCAGCTGACTAATATTAGTGTCATTTACCTCAGCTAGACAGACAGCTATGTCCTGGCCAAGCTTTGTGAAGGACTTTTTTTCAAGTGTACCTTACATGCCAAGAACAATGCACTCTTTATAAGGTAATAAGATACATTTTTTTGGTACAAACATTATCCTCTGACTAGTTAAGACTTCAGATGCATTTGTCCTAGGTACATCCAAGCCAAAGTCCCTGGGGCAAGGTCAAGAATAGGATAAAGTTCTCATACTACCAACTGAAGGGCAGTAACACCAGCAGAAACTGTGAAAAGACTTACCACTACGTGTATAGTGTGTTGCTGTGGACAGCCCCCAAAATAGCAGCAGGTAGCAACGGAGACAAAAAAGTGCAGCCATAAGACATGAGCAAGGGCACAGAGCAGGCACAGTTATTTGAGAGGTAGCAAGCATATGCAGAGTCACCCAGCTAAATGAAGTAAGCATTTAAGTACAGTTAAAATAAACCTGTCGTTCAAGCCACAATAATTCATAAGGTTAGTTTTGGTTAACATTTCACAGTAAGCAAGTGCAGGACAATCTTGGTCTGTTACTGAAGAGTAGCGTGCACCTCTGTTGAGAAAGCTCTAGCACCAGGGCCCTGAACGCCTTCCTAGTGCAGGTAGGAGCTAACTTACTTGCCTCGTACAGGTGGAGCATGGAAAGTGTATCTTAGATCACCAGAATAACAGAGTTGTAGAGCATTTCACTGCTGACAGCATACTCAGTATGCTCAGTACAGCAAGTGTAAACTCTTCTGGCTGTTACAGAAGGGACTGTTAGAGAGAGTAGCAACATAATGCACCATAATGGGTGTAAAAGTGCTTGTCCTAGGGACACCCAAGGGCTCTAGTTTATTTCCTTGATGTTGTTCTCAACAAAAAAGAGACTGAGCAGCCTGATGTGCTACGATCAATCTAATCTTTCAAACTGAGGCTGCCTCAGTCTGAGTCTGAGAGCACTGCACTCCCAGCTCACCGAGAAGGCCAGGGGCATGTAGTTTCGGCGGCGCACCAGCTTCTTGCGATCTCGCTCAATCTTCTCTTTCTGAGCCAACTGCTGGTAGTACTCAACCAGTTTGTTGATCTGGAAGGGAGAACGGCAACAAACACACAGTGAAAAAAAAGAAACAAATGCCAGCTGGCTAGCGATACTCATTTCTTAACAGGCTCACGTTCCTGCTACTTGTTTGAATCTATCACTAGCTGTATTTTGAATAATTACACATCAAAGAAGCCTGCATGGCTTAACATTTTACCGCGGTATGGATAACAATTCCCTTTGGGGAATTCTCCTTTGGGAATGAGGTCTATCAGTGTCCAATTCTCCATCTGCAATTAGGTGACCGAGATGCCCTCCTCATCACTTACCCTCTGTGTGTGAGGATTCTCCGGCTCCTGCCAACCACCACTAGCTGTATGAGAAATAAAGAACAGAACCTTCAAGAGACAATTTCCAGATTTCGCACGGAAACAACATCTGATGCACAGCTCTCTTGACCTTAGCTGTGAAACACAACATTTCCTACTTTTACTAAACTTACCACAATTCTTGAAGTTTATCTCTGTATAAACACACATCTCTGAAGCTTTTCACAAGTTTGTCAGAAGTAACTTCACTGGCTTTTTTTTCTTAAATGATCATTTTTATAAAGAACTTCTGTTTGAGACAGAGTCAGAATAGCTTCTAGAAATTACTTCAGCAGCACAAACACAAACTTATAGAAATATTCTCCTATTGCTAGATGCCCACACCCCTGCATCTTGATCAACTGAATACTGACAGTCAAAAAGACACCTGCTTGGTTTTACTCAGCTCCCACTACTGGAGTCCCACAGATATTTTCTGCATGTCTTATATACCAAGGAGAGATGAAAGCTTTGTTCCAGTGCTATCGTCAACAGCAAAACAAAGTACAAAAGAAAAAACACAAACAACTTTCATAATAAGCCTTTTTCCCCCACTATGGATGAACAAAAGTGACAGGAAACAGATCATAATTTTTATGCTGCCAGACTCAGCAGCATCAAAGACTAAAAGTACATAAACATGCTCTTGCTCGCTGCAGAGCCAGCACACCAGCTAGAAATGCAGATTGCTTGACAGTTTTCTCGCTAGTAAGGTAATGTAAGCATGGAACTGGGTCAGATGTTTCCACTAACTCATCCTCTTTCTTCAGAGGAAACCTCAGTGAAAATTCATTGTGTTGTGAATTTCCAACTCTAACTCAAAGCCTAGGCAGATACTACCTACATCACATTTCCGGCTGGCTTATCTGCTATCTCTAAAACACATATTCAGCTCCTGCCATTACTCAGTCTTCTTGCTTTGACTGTCACTTACCGACAGACTTGTCTGCCATGCCCACGTCTCGGGAAGTCCAGCGGCAAAACCCACAGGCCAAGTAATACGCCTTCTTCATGGTAGTTTTGGCTGGGTCATCAGGGAGCGGGGCAGGAATGCTAGTGGCACGGGTGGAAAGCGTGTGCATGCAGCAGGGGCAGTCAAAGCAGTTGGCACATCTGCAAAGAGAAAGGCCTGAGACAGAGCTCCGGCAAAGACCCCAGGCCTGACACAATCTGTGGGCCTAGGAAAACACTTAACACCCAAAATAAGACTAAACCAACGTGTTGGCAGTGGTAGGGAAGAAGGCATCAAGGGGACAACAGGAGTTCAAAGTCAACGCGAAGAGACTAATAGTAAGAAAAAGTTGGGTAATCCTAAAAGTTAGTATTTGTAATGTGAAAGTGCGTCACCAGAAACACCCAGAATGTCAAGAACACATGACACACCACAGAAAGACACTCGCTCCCCAAAACTGAAGAGCAGCAACGAGAGCGACAAGATTTTAGAGGAATTTCAAGAAGCCAACTCCTAAGGACATACAGATAGACAAGTGTTGATAGAGCAGGGAAAAAGCTATTTTAAATGGTTGATTTGGGGTTTTTTTGTTGGGTTTTTTTGGGGTTTTTTTTGTTTTTTTTTTTAAACAGCTGCAGTTCTTATGGCTAAAGCTATAAACTTACCTATTCTTTTTCAGCTTGGCTTCAGCTGACGGCATATTTTCCAGACAACTAGGGCAGTAGTGTGAGTCCACCTGAGGAACAAGAGTCACATTAGACTCCTTAGCATAAATTTGTCTACAAAGCATACTGACCATAGCCTGAAACTCTGACTCATAATTTCAGGGGATTTGTGTCTGGTAACAGTGGAAGTCACTGAAGCATTGTGAGATTTCCTGATATTTTAAGTGTTAGCCAGGTTCAGCCAGTAAATAAATAAAGCTGTCCGATATCTTAAATTATTAGTTTTTTTTCAAGCAGAAAACCATTAACTTGCTCTGTCTACTAAATATGAAAGTGACAACTGGGCACTGATATCCTGTAGTTACCAAAATCCCCTTTTTTAATTAAAGATTGAGCAGCAGACTAACAAGTCATTTCCCATTTGCTCACTTCATAAATAACTTAATTTTGTCCTGTGACTACACTGGTCAGAAAGCAACACATTTCACGAAAAAAAAAAAAAAAAGGGAGGGGTAAATGTCTGATATGATAAATCGATTTTGTCCATTCAATCAATATCTGTTCCCTTCTTGAGCTTAAAAGGGCTTTATTAATATTATTATTATTATTACTACTATTATTATTAAAGACGGAGATGCGCAAAGGCTACGCCATGGGGTGGGGGATCCTCAGCTCTCCCCTCAGCCCCGATGGGAGGCACCACCCTATGACCACCACCCCGAAAGTGTCAGCCAATCACAGTGCGACTTCCACACACAGACGAAACGAAGAGCCAATGCGGCGCGAGGCACCGCCCCCTCCCCTCGCCGCGGCCACTCAGAACGCGCCCTCCATGGGCCGCGCGCCCGCCTCCTTCCGAGCGCCGACCAACGGCGAGGCGCGGAGGCGTTAATGGGCAGGCGAACCGCCCAATCCGCGCGCGCGGAGTGGGAGGGGAGCCGCGGACCGGGCCGCCGCCGATAGCGGGGCCTGCGGCGGCCGCCGTTCCGGTCCCCGCCGTTACCTCGTGCGAGACGCACTCCAGGGAGCGGAGCTCGCTGCAGTAGCGGCAGAAGTAGAGCTGCGGCAGCGGCGCGCGCAGCTCCTTCTCGCCGCGCACCAGGTACACCACCCGCTCCGACTGCAGCAGCGACGCCATCTTGGCGGCGCCGAGCGGGCCGCGCCCCCGACGTCACCGGGCGCCGCCCCCGCGCCACGTGGTGCGCGCGGGCACGTGACCCGCGCGGGACGTTAACCCGTGAGGCGCCGCGGCCGCCTGGTCACGATCTCCATCCCGATCCCAGTCCTCATCCCAGTTCCAGTCCCCATCTCAGTGCCTGCTGCTGCGCGCCGGCGGCTGGAGCCGGGCGGCGATAGAGAGATGCTCCTTTCCCTGCCCTTTGCAGAGCCCTCTGCAGTGGAATATTCCACTGGGAACGGAAAGGGCCTTCCCAAGCGGGAGGCCGCTGGAGGTGCCGCTTCCCCTGCGGGAAGCCGATGCCTCCTCACGGCCCGGCTGGGATTTCAGTAGAGGCTCCTGCTCTTTCTGCTGTTCCCTCCTGCCCCGGGGACACAAAGAGCCTCCCCTTTGTCGGGAAAGGGGGACGCTGGTGATGGAGAAGGGCCTGGAGGCAGAGCCGGGCGGGAGCAGGAAGCCCTGAGCCCTTCAGCAAACTGCCGGACTCAGAACCGCGCCCGCCGCGCGTCCCCGCACCCCGCGGGGCCGGGGTCGACCCCAGCCCAGGGCCCGGCCTGCCCGCAAAGGCCGCCCTGGCCCCGTCCTGCCACGACCCGGCGCTCCTTCTCCCTCTGCCCCTCTCTTTCCTCCTCTACTTCCTTTTTCCTTTCATCTTTTCCTTCCCCCTTCTCCTTTCTCTTCTCCCTTCCCTCTTTTCCCTTTCTCCCGCCCCTCCTTCTCCCCCTTTCCCTGCCCTTTCCCTCGTGCTTTCCCTCCCGCGGGGCCGAGGAGGGGCCGCGGGCGCCGGGGCGGAGTCGGGGCAGCCTCCTTCCTCCCGCCCTCCTCCTCCTCCTGCTACCGCCCCAGCCCGCGCCCCGGGGCTGCCGTCCCGGCCCGGCCCCGCTCCGCTGCTCCCGCCGAGCTCCGCTGCCCCGCGGCACCAGAGGCGCCCCCGGGACCAGGTTTCTATCTGCTTTTCCTGCGGTCTATTCCGTGTTCCCGCGCTGCTCCCGCATCCCCTGGCCAAGCGACGAGCCCTTCTCCTGCCCCCCATTCCTGCCTGCTGCTCTGCCCGGGATGCTCCTACCCCTGGAGGCGGGTGGAAGGGGGAAGACGAGGAGGAAAAGCCCTGGGACCCGCGGGCTGAAGTGGTTGGGTGGGTGGGAATGGGGACACAGAGCCGGGCAGCCCAGGGTGTCCTCCTCGCCTCTTCAAACCCGGCCAAGCGCGTGCTGAAACCGGGGAGCTGCCCCGGTCCTGCACCGGGACCAGCCCTCGCGCTGTGGGGGCTGCGGGGGATCGAGGGGCCCAGCCCCGTGCGGCGTCACCCAGGCCGGGGCTCTCCCAGCACCCATGGGGCAGTGGGAGCTGCTCCGGGTCCTGCTGTTCCCAGTGCCTTGGCCGGGCTCTGGCAGGAGGGCAGCTGCTCCGCGAGGGCTCTGGCCATGAGCTATGGTCAAGCTTACAAGCTTCAGAAGGGCTGGAAGGGCTTGTTCTGCCTATGGCAGGCGGCCCAAATCCCCTTCCTGGGTGCTGGGAGCGCCTTCCCTGCTGCCCCGCTCAGCTGCAGGATCGCAGCACTGGTTGCTGTGGAGCGTGAGGGTGCCAGGGCTCAGAGGCAGCTGCGGATCCTTGCTTGGGTTCCTCGGCTTCTCCAGCCGCGTCTGCCACCCAATGTTGCCGGTCCCATGGGTCGGGAGCTGCCGGCAGTGCCGGCTCTCGGGGATGGGCGTCCCCTTGGCAGAGCGGGGAGGCCCCCGCAGGGCTCCCTGGCCCCATCACCAGGTGTGCACGGTGGGAACACAGGGCAGGGGTGCTCCCACCTCCCTGCGAGCGCTCGGGGCTGCCGCGCGGGAGGACATGGAGGGGACACGGAGCAGAGGCAGGGCCCGCCAGGCTCCGCTCCCCATCGCATCGTCCCCGAGCGCCGCTGGTCACCAGCGAGGCCGTGACTCAGCGAGCGCCACGCACGGGAGGTGCCTTCCTGGGCCCCACCTCAATGTGAGACCCGACGTAGCTCGTGGCATGGGCTGTGCGGGGAAGCTGCGGCTCTGCACTGAGAGAGGAGGGTTAGGAGGGCGTCCCCATGTCACCCACTCCATGTCTCCCTGCAGAATGGACCTCTCCGGCCACACGGACCCCACAGTCGCCCTCCCTAAGCACATCCTGGACATCTGGGTCATAGTCCTCATCATCCTGGCCACCATCCTCGTGATGACCGCCCTGGTGCTCTGCCCGGCCACGGCGGTCATCATCTACCGCGTACGGACTCACCCCATGCGCAACGGCATCGTCTGAGCACCCGCAGCTCCTGCGCCGGCGTCTCCGACGAGCCTGGCGGGGATCCCAGCGCCCGGGATGACGGCTCCGCCTCAGGGAGACCTGAATGATGGGGCTGGCGGGGAGAATCGCGCCAGGACGGAGCCGCGGGGCTCCGAGGAGCGAGGGCCGTGCGGAAGCCTTCCCGTGGGAGCCGCTCATTCTCACCATCCAGGTTGCCCCATCACTCCTTCACCAGCGACTGTCTCCTTGCAGTTGGGTTGTCCCTGCTCTGTGTCCATCCCTGGCTTCGGCAGATGAGGAACGAGTGTGAATGCCTGGGAAAGTATGTTCGTTGTAGGAATCAGAGCTGTCAGGGCAGTAGGGACAGAAGGTCAAGCTGGGACAGATGTGGCCTCTGGTTGCGCACTTAGAAACTGCGCCAAAAGCACCAGGAAAAGCCCGTCCTGGCTTGGAAATGCAGCTGGTGCTGGTTATGTCCACAGCAGAGAGCAGCTGAAGCCATGGGAAGATGTTGCCAGCGCCTGGTTCCTTCGGCCTCGTGAGGCAGAGGAGTGCAGGCAGCTCCCAGACCCGCTGCTGCGTCGGCCCCGCGATGCTCCTGCCCCGCAGCCGACGGTGGTGCCGGGGGCAGGGACCGGCACTGCCAGGTGTGGGGGCTGGGCGCTGGGCATCCCCATCCCGCTTGGACGCTCCCAGCCCCGCTCCCATCCCCATTTAGGAAGTGGGAAGTGGCCGTGTGGGCAAGTGAGGCAAGGGGGTTTCTAGCCTGGGCACTGGCAGGGGCTGGGAAAGCTCCAAGATTGGCGTAAACTACAAAATAAAGGGATTTTATCCTCCCATTGAGAGTGTCCTGCTGCCACGAGCGCTGCGGGGGGCACCCACGATCCCACGTGCTGCCTCGCGCCCGCTCCCAGAAACGGCCCACACGCTGGCCCCGTTCAGACCGCGGCGCTGGGCACGGCGTGGGGCTGGTTCCTCCTGCTCTCCTCACGCGCAGCAGCACAACCCCGGGCCCTGGCATGGCAGGACCCTGCGGCAGCTCCCGGTGACTCAGCGCCGCAGAGGCCGTGAGCGTGGAGAGGAGTCCGTCCGGGAGGCGGGAGCCGCGCGGGGCCGTCGTGGCCGCGTGCGCTGCATTTCCGCTGCCTGCTGGCCCTGCTCGTGCGGCACCGCGTTTGCGCTGGCCGCGGTGCTGCGAGGGGGCGGAAGGGCTCCTGATTCCAGGGAGGCAGGAACGCGCCGTTCCGGACGCAGGGAGGCCCGCGGCGCCGGGGAGCCGTCTGCTCTGCTCCCGCCCGGAAGCGCGCTGGGGTCTGGAGCTGTCGTGTTTCTCTCCCCGGGAGCTGAGGCAAATATCCACAATGATGTTTCCTTGTTTCCTCCCCCGTCGCCTCCCCGCAGCTGGAGCTGATTACGGCTCGTCAGGCCCAGAGCAGCCCCGGTTCTGCTTTCCCTGTGCGCTCCCACATCTAGCACAGCCTCCCGTCACACGCAGACCTCCCGAGACGTCACCGGGACGGCCGGCACCTCTGGCCATGGGTGCTGCTGGCCAGGGCTGTGGGACAGAGGGGGACAAAGCCACAAAAACCCGAGTGATTCAGGCAGGCAGCCCAGCCCGGGGTCGAGTGGTGTGGAGGGAGGCGGATGGGGCGCCCACCCTGTCCCCGCAGACCTCCCGAGCCTGCGGCGCCCACCCCTGGGCCCGTCCGTTGTCAGGAGGGCGGAGAAGGGGGGTCTAGAATTCCCTTCGTGGTAGCTGTATTCCGGGAAGCGTCAATCGCACTGCAAATATTTCTAGGAAAGGATTGCAGACCGCAGGGACGAAGGGCCTGTTAGCAAAGCGCACAGAGCAAAACAACACAGCAGCGGGGAGGCCAGCGCCGAGGATCAGGGTTGTTTTCAAAGCATGGCATTTGGGGACTAAATTTAGCCTGATTTACACTGCGGGGCAGGAAGTCCTCCCCAGTCCCCCTTCCGAGCAAGATAAGCAAAGCTCCCATGGCCCAAGCAAACCTCCATGCAGGCCGTTCTGCAGAGGACAAACTGCTTTTCCCTGCCCCTCACATAGGGGACCAGGGGATTCAGCATCTGCGTTGGCGGCTCTCGCAGGTGCCAAGTGCGCCGGGAAGAGGCTCCTGGCGCGGAGCCGCCCCAGCCACTTCTGCCTCTCCGGGGAGGCCGCTGGCGGCTGCTGAGGCAGCGGAGGTGCCGAGGCTGGAGGCTGTTTTCCAGCACGCTTCCCAGCAGCACCGAGAGTGTCCCCCGGGGCCAGCGGCTCCGGGAGCCTCTAGAGCGGTGGGTGGCCTGTCCTCCCCACGAGCCCTGAGCACGGTGGCCGCCGGAGCAGCCGCTCCCACGGCAAACGCCTGGTGGCCCAAAGCAGAGGCTCCGGTCTCTGCAGCCCAGCTGCAATATGACCTCCGAGCGGTCAACGGGAGCGTCCTGCCCTGTGGTGGGCTCATCCTTCCCGCTCCTTGGCAGATCCCTCAGGAAGGAGCAGCTCTGGAGCGATGGGGCTGGCGGGAGCCCAGGGACGGTGCCAGCGGCAGCAGCGCGAGGGCATCAGGGAGCCCCTAGGTGAAGGAGGGCTCCGACTGCCGCTGTTGGGGCATCTGCCCTTCCGCCCAGGACTATCTCCTGGGGTCCAGGCTTTTCCCTAATGTCCCAGCCAGGTGCCTGGCGAGGCAGCGAGGGGGGAAGCGCTCAAGTCGTCATCCTCAGCGTTCGCTGGAAAGGCTCCCACGGCAGCGCTCAGCGCCGGCGGCTCCCCCCGCAGGGCTTGTTTTGCTCTCGCCTCCCGCCTTGCTCCTAGAACAAGAGTTCAGAGGCTGCCCCGGGACCGGCGAGGCGGCCCTCAGGCTGCCCCCAAGCGGGGCCACCAGCCCCACTGGCCCCCACCGCTCTGTGCTGCTCTCCTGCCTCGGCCAAGGGGCACGTCCCGGGCGCAGGGCTGGGGCGGGTGTTGCGCCTCTCCCCGTAGCCTCGGGCCTGTCCCATCCTGCCGAGTAGGTGTAAGCAGTTCCCCTGTGCCCAGGAGGCTGCAGACAGGCCCGTCCCGCTGCCCCAGCTCTGTGCCAGGCACCGGCTCCATCCCGCCGGGCAGCCCGAGCCCTTCACGGCACCTCAGGGGCACAACCCGGTGCTGGGGCCGGTTCCACGTCCTGGCCGCCCGGCACGGCCCGTGCTCCCGGCGCAGCGCGGCCACACGCGCCGTCCCCAGAGGCTGCTCCCGCCCGGGGCAGTGCCGAGGCCCTTGGCACGGCCGGCTGCTTTCTAGCAAGCCGTGCTGGCACCAGCCCCGGCGTGCGCCTCACCTCACACCCTGGGCAAGCACCCGCTGAGCGCGGCCCCCTCGTCCCGCTGCCCGGTCCCGCTGTCAGCCCGTCCTGCGGCACCGCGGGAGTTGGCACCTCGGCAGAGCTACTTCCCCTGGAGCCGGCCCAGGGTCAATGTTTTCATGCCTCGGGCATGCGAGCGAGGCCTTGGAAACAGCCGCCCCAAGGGAAAAGAAACCCCGGGCCCTGCCCTGGCCACTGGTGCCGCATCTCCCGCAGCTCCCCGGGCAGCTGCCTGACCGCACTGCGAGCAACTCCCGAGGCTCCAGGCATGGAGCACCCGCAGGCACCATGGGGTGATCCTCAGGGAGCAGCCGGGAGCTGCCGGCATGAGGAGAAGCCCGGGGCGATGCTGGGCCCCCCCAGGTACCCACAGCCCAGAGAGGACACGGGCACCCCCCCAGCCTCCCCCACGTTGGCAAAGAGCCCCGAACCTCAGCCGGTTTTGCCATCCAAGTCCCCAAAGCCCAAGAACGCCCCGTGCTCGCAGCTCCGCAGACACCCCCCGCTCCCCTGGGATGCTGACGAGGCTGTTTTGTTCCGGAGGCGGCTGCTTCCCGCATTCCTGCTGTCCCGGCCGGGAGCCTGCGGAGCCGGGAGCCAGCTGGCGGCTGCCCAGGGCCCTGCTGGAGCCAGGCGGGGGCGGCGCGGGGACAGAGGGCGCCCGTGGGGCAGCGTCACCTCCTGCCCTGCCGCCCTGCGCAGCCTATCCCAAGAGCAGGTATCTCTGCACTAGGCAGCATTTATTCTGCTCTCTGTGCAGGCAGCACCCTGTGAGCAGAGCCCCTGCCTGCCGCTTCCCAGCCTGACACCTCCCTGGGGTACCAGCCTTGGGCTCCCCACCACTTACAGGTGCAGAAGTGCCCTTCCCCTTCCCACATCCCAAGCTCTCCGCAGGATTTATGCCCCCCGCGGCACTCCAAATGCAACCCATGCCTTGCCGAGGACGAGGTCCGCACCACGCAAGGTGCCAGGAGGACGAGGATGGGGATACCCCACATGGGCGGCTGCCCGGCACGGCGGGCGCTTGGCACCCCCCCAGTGCTTCCAGGAGCAGGGACGCGGCCCGTGCGGCGGCACTCCGGGTGCCGCGGCCGTGCCAGGGCGCACACGGTTAACCGCACAGGCCTCGTCCCCCTCCCGGCGATTGGCTCGGCGCGCGGCCCAGCCGCGTTTTGTCGCCGCCGCCGGCCCCTCGGCCGCAGAGGCGCAGGGAGCGCTCGCCCCGGCGCCCGCGGCCGGTGCGCGCAGCCCGTGCCCAGCCCAGCCATGGGGCGCTGGCCCCGCGGCGCCTGGGTTTGGCCCTTGCTCGTGGCTGGGCTCGTCCAGCCGGCTCGGAGCCAGGAGAGGGAGCAGGTAGGAGCGGGTGCCGCGCGGTGGGTCACGTTGGGGTGGCTGAAGGGGCTGGGTGCTACCGGGGAGCCCGCAGTGCCAGGGCTGCTGCAGCGGGGTCTCCGAGAGCCCCCTGTCCCCAGGGTCTGTGTCGAGCAGGTCATGGAGAGGGGGAGTCGATGCCCTGGGCCTGGGGACGGGTGCACAAAGACCCCCGCTCCCTGTCGGGTCCCTGTTGAGCGCAGGGCTCTGTGTGTGGAGGGGGTGGGAGGCGCCCTGCTCGCCCCAGCCCTCGCGGGCCCTGCTGTGCCCCAGGCCAGGAACGGGGTGAGCACGAGACCCGGGTGCTGGGCGCCCTCCCCAAGGCAGAGCCCTGCACAGGCTGCCCGGGCACAGGCTGAGCCCCAGGCAGAGCCCCCACGGTCTTATCTCCTGAGAGCTCCCAAAATAGGCCCTCGGGGCACGCGGGTGCCGCCCAGGGAACCCGAGAGGGCTCCCTTGTTAACCCCTGCACGGCTGCAGCTGCTTTGCCCCAGCGTTGCCCTGCACGACTCCAGCCTGGCCCCATTCCCTCGTGCCTGGGCCCATCCTGGCCATGACAGCCGGAGGTTGCCAGAGACGGCTCCGGCATCGTGGCTCCTCCTGAGCCGTGGGGCAGGGCTCAGCCTCCCGAACGGCCCCCATTCCTCCCTCTGCGGTTCCAACCAAAGCACCACAGGGAGCCCGTGGGCAGTGGAGGTGGCCGGCGCGGCGGGGAGCGGGTGCAGAGCCCCACGGGTGCCTCCTTGCAGGTGAAGTGCTACGGCTCGGTGCAGGGCACCATCTACGACTATGGGGCCCTCACCATCGACGGCGAGGAGTACGTGCCCTTCCGGAGGTACGCGGGCAAGATGGTGCTCTTCGTCAACGTGGCCACCTACTGAGGGCTCACCCTGCAGTACCTCGGTGAGGGGCCGCCGCTGGGGACACGGGGGGGTCGGGCAGCTCCGGGGTGCAAGGAGGCCCTCGGGGCCCCCGCGGGGGCATCGCAGCCCGTCTGAGTGGCTGTGCTCGCCCGCAGAACTGAATGCACTACAGAACGAGCTGGGGCCCTACGGACTCGTCATCCTGGGCTTCCCCTGCAACCAATTCGGAAAGCAAGAGCCCGGCCAGAACTCGGAGATCCTCCCGGCGCTGAAGTGAGTACCGTGGGGGTGGCTGCTCCCTGAGGAGACCCAGGCCCCAGCTGTCCCCACCAGCCACGGCCGCGGCTCCGGACACGGCCCCGTGCAGCTCACCGGTGCCTCTCTCCTTGCAGGTATGTCCGTCCCGGCGGCGGCTTCGTCCCGAACTTCCAGCTCTTCCAGAAGGGGGATGTGAACGGTGCCAAGGAGCAGAAGGTCTACACGTACCTGAAGGTTGGTGCCCACGGGACAGGGGGGCAGGCGGCGAGTTCGGAGCGCGGGAGGGCGCTGACGCCGGTGCTCCTTGCAGAACGCCTGTCCACCCGTGGCCGAGGAGTTTGGGAACCCTAAGAACCTCTTCTGGGAGCCCCTGAGGAACCACGACATCAAGTGGAACTTCGAGAAGTTCCTGGTGGGCCCCAACGGGGTGCCCGTGATGCGCTGGTACCACCGGGCCAACATCGCCGTCGTGAAGAACGACATCATCGAGTACATGAGGCAGCAGCGGCGGCAGGCCCAGTAGAGGAGGCGGCCGCCCTGGGCAGGGTGTGGGCAGTTCCCCTACCCGAGCGTTGGTGCTCCAGGATCTTCACCTTCCTCTCCTTGGCCTGGCAGTGCGGCGGGTTACGGGGCAGCAGAGACTCCAGCGCGGGGAGGGAAAACTTCCCCGGTAACACCGAGTCCATCTCCACCCGCAACCATGTCCTCCAGGCCAAAATCCTGTCCCCCCATCCTGCCTCCCCAGTCCCCAGGCCAGGCGCTCCTCGCTGTCCTGGCTTCGCAGTGCGGGCGGCTGCCCCGGCCTCAGAAGAGCACATCTGCATGAAGGCCACGTCCGAAAGCCCCCGCCGCGGGGCGGACCTGGCCCGAAGCTGCCCGGGCGCGGGGCAGCTCTTCCAGTGCATTCAAGCTGCCCTGCGGGCCCCGTGCAGAGACGTGCTCCTCTCCTCCCCTGGAGGCAGCCAGCCCCCCTCGCGCCCCCAGGCACTGACCTGCCCCTGTAGAAGCACCGAATAAAGGCTCTGCAAACGTGCAGCCCTGCGTCCTCGGGAGGGAGGGGAGGGCAGAGGGACCCAGGGCGCAGGGACAGGCAGGAGGGAGCAGCTGCTGCCGGGTGCTCCCGCTCCGGGTCACATCCCACCAGGCACCACAGCACAGGCTGGGCAAGCAGCAGTCGTTACGTCAGCACTGCCCCGGGCCAGGAGTCCACTGAAGAGCCCTTGCTGGGGCTCTTCAACCGTGTTAAACGCGTGAGCTGCTCCTGAGTCCGCAGGTCAGCGTCCAGGGGCAGGTCCAGCGCGTGGGGCCACGTGCGACGAGCCTGGCAGCCCTGGCACAGCTAGGGCTGGGGGTTACACAACAGAGGAGCTGCAGCCATCCCAACCCAGACCTGACCGGCGTCCAGATGGAAAATCTCGAGCCTGTTTATTAAGGATTACTGCAAACACGTATTCATCATTACAGTTCCTAACAATGTGTTGAAGAGAAACTGACCAAACCAAGCCAAACTTTCCCTTAACCTGTACACAAAACCCAGGCGTGTCCTGGGCTGAATACAAGGAATTATATTTCCATGCATTTGCCATGTCGAGGTCATTGCAAAACAAATGGGGAGTCAAACAGGTTTCGGTCCAGAGCACAAACAAGAGCAGGAGGCCGCGGGGGCGGTGGGAGAGCCCCCCTGCGTGTCTTCCTCACTTGCTGCCATGAACGAGGCTCTTGGCAGGAGCCGGGGCGCAGGCTCTTGCAGACGAGCACGTCTCGGCTCCCTGCTGTCTTCCACGTGACCGTGTTTTTCTCCAGCCTTGTTCGGAGCTGGAGATTTACTTTCTGCGTTTGAGAAACTGGACACAATCCAAGAGCAGCAGGAAATCAGGGATGGGAGAGAGCAAGCAGCATAGGGATATAATGTGTAAGGAACCTCCTTGGAAAAATGGGGCAGCAGGAGAGGAATCTGGGGAAAGCAGAGGACGAGGGGCTAAATCCACAGCCTTCTTCCACATCACCACACCTGCCTTTCTGCTAACAGAAGGCAGCTAGTGGCTACGTTTCGTAAAGCCTGTGCCTGTCCCTGCAGCAGGTGGACACCATTCACTTGGGTAAATAAATACTCAAGGGCTCCTGTAGCAATTTGGTTCCCCCTGCCTTTGCTCTGGACGTGAGACTACCTCTGAACAAATCCGAAAAAACACTCGAAGACAACTCCCCCCTCGGGTCCTCCGGACGCTCTTCCAGGGAAAGCACGCTCTCAGGTGAAAACAAAGACTCAGCTTCAATCCTTAAATAAATACGAAGACATCAAGCACCCTCAGCCCTGCCTGTGCCCACGCAGGGTAGGGAATCTGCATCCTTAGGATCACCCGTCGACCGGGAGAGGTCTGTGTCATCAGCCTGCAGAAACGTTCATCACAGGGAAGAACAACGTTGTGTCCCGCGATGAAGCTCCTGGGAAGCTCCTGGCGTGCGCTCCTGGCAAACACCTGCTCCCCTGCCATGACAACCTTGTCTTCCTCATCCAGCTACAGAAAGTCGGGCGCCAAATTCAAGCCCAAAATGTGGCCAGGAAGGAGATGGTCCTGCGGGGCTGTCTGCGCACTCCCTCAACGACATCTCCAGTCCCTCCTTCACCTCCGTGCACATTCTTCTCCGGGAACTCCTGCCGGAGCAGTTCCAGGCCACGAGCACGAGCCATATACGCCACGTGTATATATGCACAGGGGTAAACAGCCAGAGGAAGGTCCTAGATATATATACACAGGCACACACACACATCCTACTTTTCTTCTGCCTTTAGCTTGTATCACAACACAGCTAAAACGGCTCTGGGCGTTACGGCAATCCCGGACCTGCCTGTTCTGGGACACAAAAGGCACTGTGTGAATACAGCTGTCCAACCATTGCTTTCAAGCTGCTCAAAGCTGCATGACAAATGGGGGCGGGAAGCTGAGGCACCTTGTGCCTTGCCAGGGCCCTGTGGGCAGGAGGCTGTCCTCGGGCTGGCCGTACACCAGCTCCGGGCCCAGCGGGGCATTACCATCTTGGAGCCGTGGCACTGACACAGACATGCTGTAAATGCATGGGCTGCATACCCACTGCCAGGGCACAGGATGAGGAAGGGGAACGGAGCAGAGACTGACCCTCAAAGCAGGACTGCGCACTACACACAGCCTGTCTCTTCCGGTTGGTAACAGGGTTTGAAGGGAAAGAAACACTGTCGGAAAAACTCTATACCCACTTTGAGCCTTTACACAAGCGGGAGGCTCCCCTCTCCCGTCCCTTTCCATGCAGCTCCTTACCCAAGTCCTTGGGGACCGGCTTCACCCCAGCCACTGCCTGGGCGTTCTGGCTCCGAGACATGGCGCAGGGCGAGCGCCAGGGGTATTCTGGCTGGAGCAGGAGACAGAGAAACAGAAACATGCAATTAGCATGTGCGTAAATCATAAGCCTGCTCTTTCCGCACATAATTGCCAGGACACGATAGAAGGAAGAGGAGGAGGAAGGGGGAAGACAGCTGAACATTTGCAAGCCAACAGGACACGCACGCTCACTCCCCTGCTCAGTGACTCACTCCCTGCACAATCTTGGAGGTGCTGCTCACTCTGCAAGGAGCCCCAGTCCTGTCTGCGTGGGACAGCCCAGCGGGGCAGGCACTGGTTGCCCCAACACTTCCCAAAACCACAGAGAGAGGGGGAGACTGAGGCTGCAGTGGCAAGGGAAATACTCACTGGAGGGAAGTGGTGGAAGTTTTGTCCCGGTGGGTGCTCGCCCGGCATTGCTGGTGGGTATCGGATCTGCTGCCAGTCATCAAAGCCGTGATACACGGGGTGAGCCACGGGAGGGCTGTACTGGTACTGGTACATGGGGCAGGCAGGGCCCATGGGCCCTGGCAGCGGCTCCGGGTGCAGCCTCTCGCCAGATGCCTGCAAGGAGCCCAGAGAGATGCTGAGGAGGCTGAGGGCAGCCTCTGATACCAGCCACATCTGCCCCTCTGAAACGCACCCAAACCCACGCAGCCCAAGAGCAGTCAAGGGGCTACTGCCAGCGCTCGCTGGCCAGCCCCTGTGGCCAGGGTGGGTGTCTGTCCTCCCCACCTGCTTGTGCTGTTTCAGCAGCTTCTTCAGCTTCTCCTTCTCCTCCTTCTCCCGCTGGCAGTCGTCCTTGGAGACGCGCAGCTGGGAGCGAGAGGGGAGGTTAGCATGGAGCCCGCCCTGCCAGCCCTCTCCTGTGCCCACGGGGCACAGGATGCGGCAAGGCCCTGCAGGGCTGCTCACACCAGCAGGTAAAAGCCCAAGCCAACAGCGGGGAGCTGTGGTTACAGCCAGGGCTTCCCCAACCTGCCCCTCTGGAGAGGAAGGGGATGGGAGACAGGCTGGGTTTTTTTGGGTTTTTTTTTTTTTTTTGGTCACCTTTATAGCCATGGGCTGCTCCTCTCCTATGGTTCTCGGTCTCCCGCAGTCCCACAGAACTCTTCCTTCCCATAGGAAGAAGAGGGAAGTGCAGCGAGATGGTCCCAAACCCCTTCCTAGCAGCACAGCCAGGTCTCCACTTTCTGGTGACGGCTGCCTCACAAAAGGAGGCCTTTCTCTGCCTGGCCAGACAGGAGCTTTGCGTCACCCACACACAAAGGTCCGAACAAACCTCAGTCTTTCCAGGCCTGCCCCAGATGGCTTTGGGGACAAGAGGAGGGGAAACCACCACTCTGTTCTTTCTGTTACCTTCTTATCATGTGCCCCAAGAAGGAAATGGCAACCCCAGTGCTGCCAGGGGCTGGGACACTGTGAATGAGCTCCTTTAATTCACCCCTCGAGGCACCTAGGAGCTGGCAGTGGTGCACAGTGCTGCTCACCTGGTTGTTGGAGACTGCTAACTGCTTCTGCAGCTTCTCTAGCTGCTGCTTCAGCTCCTCCTTCTCCTCATTCATCCTCTCCCTGTCGCTCCTTTCCCGTTGGAAGTCTTCCTCAAAGATTTTCACCTGGCAGAGGGAAAGCATATGGATACACCCAGCTGAGGGCAGATTCCTCTCAAGCATACACTGTGTCTGCGTTACTGTCCTTGTCCCCACAGTCTAAGCCCTATGTCTAAGCTCCAGGCAGCCCACGGCTGCAGTTCCTTGAGCCAAGGCCTGGAGGATGCTGTGCTCAACTCTCCCCACCACCCCATGGCTGCTCCGAGCCAAGGGGAGCCAGGGCTCCCTGCCCGACCCCGCTGGCTGTGCAGAGAAGGGGCTGCTCCTACCTGCTGCTTGAGGAGCTCATTCTGAGTCAGCAGCTCCTGCCGCGGCATCTTCCCAACTGGCTCCACAGCAGCAGCAAAGGCGGGTGGTGGAGAGGCCTGGACGTTCAGGGCCTCCTCCAGCGCCTGAGCAGGGAGAAGAGGACCAGGGATGGCAGTCAGAACTGAGCCCTATGCAGGGGACACCTCTGGAGGGCCATGGTGCACGTGCAGCACGGGAAGCAGGTACAAGCAGGCAGAGCAGTCCCTGCTACACCAGAGGGCAAACACAGATGGGGGTCTCCTCTGCCCCATGCAAGCTGCCTCTGTTGCCTCTCCCCAGAGAGGGGGTGAGCATGGAGCAGCAGACACTGATGGACATGGTCCCAAAGAAGCCACAACAGGTGCTGCCCAGGTGAGGCTCTTTGCTGCAGTGCAGGCACCTCCTTCCAGGCCTCCTGGGCAAGGAGCTGCAGGTGGGGGCATCTGAGGAGACTGGGAAAGCCAAGCTCCACAGGCACCTCCTGGGCTCAGAGGTGCGCAGAGGCAGGAAGGACTCAGGGTCAGTTTGGGATTTGAGAGAGCAGAAGACGACGAAGAGCAAAAAAGACATTTTGCAAGGACCAGCTGTGTCACGGGCCTCACCTTGTTCAGCCTCTGGATCTCCTTCTCCTGGTACTCTCTCTGTTTAGTGACCGGGGCCAGCTGCTCCTGCAGGAACCGCATCCTCTGCTGCAGGTCCCTCACCTCTGCAGCCAGCCTGTCCTTCTCTGCCTGGAAGAGCCACGAGGGAAGTCAGCCAGGGGAGGGCAACAGGGCTGGTGACTCCTTTCCCGAGGGACTCACCTCCTCCGTTTCAATCCTGGATTTGGCCAGGAGCAGCTTGCGGTCAAAATCCCGTTGCTTCTGCTCCCGCTCTGACTCCAGCTCGGTCACAGCTCTCTGGCTCTCCGCCAGCTTCTGGCGCAGATCTGTTATCTGCCAGGGGGAAAGGGGACATGGGTCCATCCAGCTCCAGAGGCAGGAGCAGATGGGGCTGTGCTGGAGGTGGGACAAGCAGAGCCAGACCCGAACACCTTCCCCAACACTCAGCTTCTTCGGAGCCTCCCCAGCCCACACCTGGCCAGATGTGCACACCAGAACCAAACAGCCCTGAGCACCGGGCCTTACCTTCTGCTCGTACTGCTGCTTCATGGATCGGAAGTGCTGATCCCACTGCTTATTGACCTCCAGCAGCTGTGGGGAGGAAGGGCTGGATGAATGTGAGCCCAGCCCCAGGTAAGACACAGCCTCACATTAGCCCTAAGCAACCTCTCATTGCTCTACACAAGCCCTCCACAAAAACACCTTGGGAGTGAGCTGGATGGAGATCCCTGCTCCAGGCAGCACTTTCCTGCTGCTCCACAGCGCCTCCTCTGGCCTCTACCACCACCATCTAACCAGTGCAATCCCAGCTGTGTGCCCCACAATTCCATAAGACCCACTCCCTGCTTCATATTGGTGCCTCCCTCAGCCAGCCTAGCAGCTCTCCCCGCCATCCATCCTCACCTCGTTGCGTTGTTGCTCCAGGATCTTCACCTTCTTCTCCTTGGCCTCCAGGCCTCCTCTGCCTGGTACCTTTTCCATCACAGCCCCACTCTGTGGAAACACACACAGGTACCCTCAGGGCTTTTGCAGAGGCCAGGCACCAGCTAGACACAAGTAACTGTCATTGTCACTGCCTTCCGCGACCCACCAAGTTACTCAACAGTTGCACCAGTCACCCTGGAACAAACTGGAAAACAGAGTCCCTGCTTAAAGTCAGTTTGCTGTGATTCACAGCTTCCCTGCTTCCTCGCCAGCTCTCTCCAAGGACAGTGCTGCTGAGGTGGTAGCGGGACTGTCTCATTACCTGCTGCTGTTCAGCACCTTCCCTCTTTGCATTTTCCTTGCTGTTCAGCGTCACCATCCTCCGGAGCTCCTGGTTTTCACACCTGCACAACAGAGACAGCCTGGGTCAGGAAGGGAGAAACACTCGGGGCAGCTAGAACAGCCCTGTTCCCTGTCCCTACTCCTTACCTGAGCTTCTCCAGGGCCTGGTTTCTCTGCTCCAGGTCCCTTTCCAGCTTGGCTCGCAGCTCCTCATTCTCATTGCGCAGCTGCTCGCACAGCGTCTGTGGGGCAAATGCTGGCAGCATGAGACTCCTTGGGGCACTACCACAGGTGAATACCTTTCCTTTAATAAGGCTGGTGGTTCCAAGAGCCTCCCCGGTCACCCAGTTCCTACCAAGTCTCCTGGATCAAGAATGTGGCTACAGAATGAGGACCATCCCCGGGAATCTGCTCCTTGGTTGGGAGCAGCAAGAGGGCCCTGGGAAGGGACCCACCGCAGGCAGGGGCAGGAGGGAGCGGCGCAGCACAAGCAAAAGGAGGGCTCGGCAGAAGAGCGCCCAGCCGTCCCTCCCTCACCTGCAGGAACGACGTCCTCTGCTCGTTCTTGTGCACTTTGGAGGCCAGGCGGTTGAACTCGGAGGCCATGTGGCCCAGGCGCACGAAGACCTGGTTCTTGGCGGCCTCCTCGGCGCAGCCGCTCAGCGTGTTCTCCAGGCGCTGCAGCTGCGGCAGCAGGGTCGTCTCCTCGTTGGGCAGCTGCTCCAAGTCCTGCGGGCAGGGAGGGGGTGAAGCGCTCCTCAAGGAGCCCCGCAAAGCTCCCTCTCGCAACGGGTCTGCGCTGCCCCCTCCGACAGGTACCAGCTCCCTGCGGCAAGGAGCCCAGCACGGAGCGTCAGGCTGAGCCTGGGCTCTGCTGCCAGGCTCATTTCAGCCTTCGCCTTGCAGCCCGCTCACACATCTCCCTCTAGCGGCACCCGGGCCTGCTGTGCTGGGTGCACTGCCCTCGCTGCACCCCACAACACCCTCCCAAAATACACAGGTTATAATCAGCTGACCCATCCCTGCTTCTTCACCACTCATCTGCCCTGTGCAGGAGACAAGGCACACAGGGGACTGTCACAGCCACCTGCTGACACCCTCGACAGCAGCACCCAGCTTTCCTGCTCTCCGGTCTGCTACGTTTCAAACTGTCGAGGATGAGGACTCTGCAATAACCCTAGATGTGCTACAAAACATTATCTGCTTTCTGAAGGTTTGATTGACAGCCATTGGACCTGGATACTCCAAGTGCCTATGTAGGAGGCATTACCAAAATAGCTTCCCCATGTCTATCCGTACCTCATCTCCACCTTGAAAATCTGAACAGACCCAGTTTCTGAGTCTTTGATAATAAGAAGATTCTCCATCCCTTATTCCCTTCCTCTGGGAATCTCCTGGAATTTCCCTTATTCCCAGCTGCCCTCAGATCCCAAGCTCAAAGCAGGAGGTCCCAGGTCCTGCAGTGCCCAGCATGGGCTTGCTAAGCCACCAACACAGACCTGTAGGGAATCCTTGATAGGGACACTGGGACACGCTGGTTCTCCTATCCCAGCAGGAGTGATGTGGGGCAAGAAACCACAACCCCAAGTGCCTCCTCCGAGCAGCTCTGGGCTGCTCCCCACTGCCCACACTCCCACCTCTCTTCTTCAGCTCTGCCAAGGTCTCAGCTTCCCTCCGACCTCAGCCTTGGGTCTTACCCCAGCCCCTACCTCCTCCTTCCTCTCCTCTTCTGGCATCACTCTGCAGCTCCCCTGTCCACCGCAGCACTGGGCAATGTGGGCGCTGGGCACCCGGCACTCAGTGATCGGGAGCAAAACCGTGCCGGGTTTAAAGCACAGGCACTGAGAGCCGGGTCACGGCACGCCCAGCAGCGTCACGGCGCCCGCCCAGCCGCGCACGCAACGGGTGCCCTCCCTGCCCTCCTCGGTGCGGTGACGAGCTCCTGCACCGTGGGGACACCTGCGGCGGGCGGGCACGGTGCGACGGCGCCGCTCCCAGCCCGCTGACTCACCCGCGCCCTCGGAAACTCCCGCGGGGCGAGAGCCCAAGGGCATCCCCAGCACTCTGACCCTGGGGTTTACTGCCCTGGTACTGCCCCAGGGAATCCCGTGGGCAGGGCGGATCCGTGGGTGAATCCAGGGGTATCCGAGGGCTAGAGGCACAGGACAGTGGGCTCCTTCCAGCAGTGTCTCGTTCCTGAGCCCAGCTGGAACAGCAGGAGAGCTGAGCGGGAAGAGCTGCTGCAGAAGCAACACATGGTGCTGAGCTACCCAGCCGTTCCCTATCCGCATCCCAAGGGCCCTTTCCGCAGATCCAACACAAACCAGCACCAACCATGATGCTGTCTTGTTCTTCAGAGAAGACAGCCAGGCCAAAGACCAACAGGGACGTGCTCCTTCCTCCCGCCCCACGTGCTGCTGCAGGGGAGCACATGTTGACTTTCATCCCACTCAAATGCTGCAGCAGCTAAGGCCAGGAAGGGGCTGGACTCCCCTCTTCCTGCCCACATCCCTTGCAGCACACACAAGAGCCTGGAGCAAACCGGGACCCACGCAGGGGACAGGACACAGTATCCCAGCTGAGAAGATGTTGACAACAGCAAGCAGAGCTCACAGACACCCCCGGACTGCGGCAGACTCTGGCAGCAACGACGGAGGCAGAGAGAATAACCCCAGTCTCCTCATCCCATCCTGAAATTAGGATGTGAGCACCCAAGCATTGCTCTGCAGACACCTAGGGGCAGTTTGTTAGGAGGAAGGGGGCTGCCAGCCCTTTTTGCCCCACCAATACTTGGTGGAATAGCCTGCAGCAGCCATCTCTGCTTCTACTTCTCCTTCCCTTCCTGGTAAGGACACTAGGAGGAGCTTCTCCAAGCCTAAAGCCTGGGCTGGCTGGGCAGAGGTGCTGAACAAAACAGCTCTCAGTATCAGGAGCGCCAGAGCTTCATCAGCGCTCCCTGGCCACCCTGCCCCTGGTGAAGGGGCGCAGGGAACAGCCCAAGCGGCCCTGGCCTCCCCGCACAGCCTGATGAGAGCTCGGCTCCTTCCCTCCCACACGCTCTCACGCACCCCAGAGTGATCCCCTCCCGCCTCCTAACCAAGCTTCCCCAAGGCACCGGCGCACTCACCGTCCTCCCGCTCTCCTGCAAAAACCCCTGTGCTTTAGCAGGAACGATCTCAAACTCCGACGAGGACCCCTGCAACAGGAAGCACAAGGTAAGGGTCCCCGCAGCGAGGCAAAGGCAGTCCTGCTATTCTCCTGTGCAGAGACAGATCTCATGGACAGCCAGGATGGGGGCATGGCCTGGTCCCAAGCTCCCTCATCCCTCTGTGCTCCTGTAAGTGAACACGGCTTTGAGCATCTCTGTACGAGTAGCTCGGGAGAGCCCAGGGCTCTCAGCAGCTGCAGCAGTGTTAGCTCCTGGGGAGGCAACCAGCAGGGGAAGCTGAGCCCTGCTGATGTGTTCCTGCTCCTAGAGACCAGAGACCGTCTCTTTCTCTTAACCAGCCAGCCTGTCTCTCCCTCCGGGCACTCTCAGAGCAAGCACTTGCTTTTCACCAGACTTACACTCAGAGGAGACTTCCGCACTTCTGCGTTCAGCTGCTTCTGGGAAGTGCCTGGAGCGGCCAGGAGGGCATTGGGATCAGGGCCGGCGGCTGTGGAAGGGAGAAGCACGTAGCCGTAAGGCTTTGGGAGAGCAGATCCTCTCCTCTCCTGCACAGGGATGCAGAGACCAGGCACGAGGTCAGACACACACACATGGTTTCTTCTCCAGCTACCCTGATGGGACAGAAAGGTCCCAGCTTGCTTCCCTTCAGGAAAGGGGTGACAGGGCTGATGTGACCGCGTGTGGCAGTAGCAGCTGTACCTTTCATCGGCTGTAGCTGGTGGCTTGTGCCTGCCCTCTTTGTTTAGCATGATAAACACACCTCACCGGCAGCAGGACACAGTGCACATGGACCCTTCTTGATCCAACCAACTGCAGACTAGCACGTTCAGAGCAAGGCAGTCCAGGGACAAGGAAGAGCACATGGGGCTGAACCTTGTCCCCCAGACACACAACACTGACTTTGACAGAGCAAAGCACTCAAATTCGGAGCTACCTCTGCCTTCCTTGCTGAAGATAACCCCTGCTCCAGCTCACCACCCTGTGAGACTGAGCTCACTGCCGAGGGGCTGGTAGAACGCTAGGAAACTCTGCATTGTGGTAGGATGATCTCTTGTTCCCATTACACCCATGTGGCTTTGCCTTCCTGTTTCCACCAGCCACGAACTGGTGATTTAGGAACCACGTCCTCCCTGTAAAGCCGGGCCTGGTCTTCCCTAGGCTGGGGAGCACGGGGACACACCGCCAGAGGAGCACCAGCACCTTTTCAGCTGCTTCAGAGGCTATAGCAAATCCTATACCGTTAGCAACAAGATGGGAGGGAGCTTGTCACAGCCTGAGCTGTGTGCACCCTCCTCACTGCCACTTTCCAAGGACCATATCCAATGTGTGGGAATTCAGTCAGTCTAGCTCTTATGTGCATTTCTGGCAACGCAGGAGACTTGTGCACAGGCAAAGAAAGCGAGAGAGCAAAGCTGAGCAGGAGATGCAAAGGAAGCCAACCCTGAAAGAGCCTCACATGCATCTCCTTGTGCATCACCTCCAGACCTTCTCCCTACCCCTGAACTCAGGACTGAGCTGCGCAGGAGGTCCTGGCAGTCCTCCCATCTCCTACCTCCCATTTCCACCAGTTTGTCCAAGGAAGATGACGCCATCAGCATTTCTTTGTGCCTCACAAGGTCCTCCACCTTCTGCCGCAGCTTGGACGCCTCCACTTGGGACTCTTCCAGGAGCTCTCCTGTTGTGGGCAACAAAAAGATGTTCACGTTCACCTGCGCTCACCTCGCCTTCCAAGTGCCTACCCTGGGGCAGCCACATCAGCACCAATCCCCTCTGCTTGGGGGTAGGAGGAGGAGAAGGGCCCAGAATATTTTTTATTTGTTTTATTTTATCTTTTTCATCTAAAAACAGCTCTTCCCGATCAAATCTCACAGCTGAGCTACACCTATGGCTGCAGAGTGCCCCACACCAACACAAGACAGGCAGGTTACAGAGCTGCAGTGCTGCCTCCCTCAAGTCTTCTCCTCTCCAGGAGAGCCAGTTTTAAGCCGGATCATGGAGGGTCCAGCCCTTAAGCTGTGGGATCCAGCACCACAATCCAACCCTCTCCCCAGCCCACGTGTCTACTCCCAGGTGAGGCAGCTCCAACCACGGGTAAGGGCATGTCACACACAGCAGAAATCACAAGACAAGTGGAAATTCAGTTGCAGAAGTAGGACTCGAAACCGGAAACTGGGTCACGAGACCAAAAGCAAAACCAGAGACGTGTGGAGGAAGGCAGGCAGGCAGGAGGAGGGTGGCACTGCTCATCTGCAGCGTCTCGGTGCTGGCACAGCCCTGCTGCTGCCGGGGACTGCACGGGAGCTCCAGGGGAGCTCACACTGCTCCATTGCTCTCCTCTGTTTCAGCCATTTGAAGTGCAGTGCACCCCAGGAATCTGGCAAAACCCCTCAGCCCATCCACAAATATGCAAGCAATGCCCCCCTGCCCCTACCATGAAAAAGCCCAGAAACTCTGCTTGAGATATCAAGAGGGTGAGAGCTTTGCTCTGCTACTGCCTTTTTATTAAGATTCCCAGCTTCTTACCACCCTTCTTAGCAAACGGAGCGGGACAAACAGTGGTGCTCCTTGAACACAGGCTGGCCTGCCAGATGGGAGCTGTCAGAGGAAGGGGTCAGGCTCCCCACAGAAGGCAAATCCCATCTTCCACCCGTGCAGCCATTACCTATGGACTTTATCCCCTGCATCTTCTCCTTGAGCCGGGTGTTCTCCTCCACCAACTGCTCAAAAGTCACAGATCCTTTTTCCTCCATCCCCCCACCAGGATCATAGATGCGGTAGGGTCCTCTCCCTTCCATGTCTGCTGTTTAATCGCCTGCCTCCCAACCAGACATCCCTGCAAGGCAACAAAACACAGAGTCACCTTCGCTGCTCCTGGTTCACCCCGCAGGCCCCTCAATCCAGCCGTGCAGGAGCGTTGTGGGGCCTGGGCCCTGTGGATGCTGCGGATGCAGCCACCACGGCGGCTCCGGCAGAGGCAGCGCTGCTCGCTGGCCGGTGCAGCGAGCGGCATCAGGTGAAGGCTCTTCCCTCTCCGGCCTCCGCTCACGTCTGCCTTGCTTTGGGTGAACGTGCCAGAGTGATTCATACCCATGAGAAACGTCACGCGAGGATGCATCACCAGCAAAGCCCGTTGGGGATGACTACTGCCCCCCCGAGGCACAGGAACTCCCCCAAAGGAGCCGTCCCAGCTTGGCCCCCACATCCCCGCAGGGACAACACCCAGCAGCTTCCACCCAGAGGTGCCCACCTCTGTCATTGCAGAGCCATCCACTAACGCTGAGGATGGTCAACCAGGCATGAGACATCCTGGGGGCACAAACAGTTGTGAAGGGCTCTGATAGAAGAGCAGCTTTCTACAGCTGCAAAAGCCCCAACCTCCACGGGCACGGAGCAGCCCTGGAGGTCTCGGCAGCATCCACAGGGTGATCGGGGCAGGACATCCCGCTATGGGCGACCTCTTGCTTGGCTCAGACCCCTTTTGCTCTCCCCATGAGCCACGGGGTTTTCCTGCATGCAGCCAGATGATCAAAAGGCACCTGGTCCCTTCTAAGTTTTGGGAGTTACAGTCAAGAGGTTCTGCAACAGATGTTTGGGCTTTTATTTCCCTCTGTAGGCTTTTTTTCCTCCCCCCCATTAAAGCTGAAAGGGATTGAAAGTATCTTACTTCCCCGATCTCTTGCTGTATGTCAGGGTAAACAACCACCATATGAAACCCACACACCCAGGCTGCCAAATCTTACCAAAACGCTCCTCTAGCAAGAAAGTATTTCCACAAATATTTGTCACCAGAGAGAGGGGGAAAAAAAAAAAAAAAAGTCAGAGGGTTAAACTCAAAACAAACCAAATCCTTTCACTCTGTTCTTGAGGGCTGCAAGACAAAGGAACGTCGGCTTTTAAGTGAGAAAGGGACCCCACAGCGCGCAGGGAACAGAAAGGCCGGGCAGGCCAATGGGATCGACAGACCAGGAGCCCCTTGCACAGTCCCAGGAAAACAAGGGAGCAGCTCGGCCAGCAGGTCCATGGCCTGAGCCCACCCGCAGCCAGGCCAGGCTGAACAAATCAGAGAAACCAGCAAACACTTGGCAAGGAGCAGGGAGCGAGGAAGGAGAGAGCCCGCACGGTGCGGAATGTGCGTTTCCTTCAATTCCTCGCATTTGTAGGTCTCCAAGACCTCCCTCCTGCTGAGGGCTCACCTGGGGACAGCCGAGCAGGTTTGCTGAGCTCTGCCCTTGCCTTGGAGCTGAGAAAGCAGCTGCTGCAAATTCCAGCCTGACTGATCAAAAACTCCAAGCAAGCCCCAGAGCAACAATGGACACAGGGTGGCTGCAGCCGGCTGCGATGCGGCTCTCCCTGCGATGCCAGTGGCCAGGGAGGATGGTCGGAGAGCAGGACTGAACATCCTGCAGATGTTTCCCCAGCTGATCCTTGGTATCTGGCCCTCACTGTGCCGGGACGGGGCTGAGCAGGGTCACTGTAAACCAGGAGGGACCCCCATATCCAAAACCACCTCAACCTTCCCACAGCACGCCCATTGCGAGCAACTCGGCCCAGCCCAGGACACTGGCTGATCCCTGAGATCTGTTTACAAAACCCGCCCGCCAGGGAGAACAGGGGACTTTCCAGATGACAACTGCCACCCGGCAGGAGTCGCCGCAATTAACGTGGCAATTAACGCTGTCCTCACCAGCAGATAATTGCACGTGACCTCAGCGGGCACACGTCCTCGTCCCGGGAGCAGCCCCTCTGCCGTGCTGCCCGCAGCATCCCCCATCTGCGCCCTGCACCAGCTCGCGCCTTCCCGCGGCTCTTCGGACGCTGCCAAAGCCCATCCCTGCACAGAGACCTCTTTGGGCATCGTCTGTGCTGCAGAGGCAGCCGCAGGGAGACAGACACCCCATGGGAGGTGACAAAGGTGGTTCAAGCAGTGAGAACTGCTGTGTCTTCCCCGCCGCTGCCCGAGGTGGGTTGAAAAAGGCTATTTCTGGAGCGCGCACGCAGCGACAGGAAGCTGCGGGAGCAGCGGCGGTTCCTGTGCTGCCGGCTGATCCCCTGCCGCGAGCGAGGCGGTGGGAAGCGTGTCCAGAAAGCCCCCGTCCCGCCCGGCGGGGGACACGGTGCAGGTGAAGGGCCTCGCGCCCTCCGGCACATCCGTCCCGGCACACGGCACGGCGTGACGGCAGCACGGGACAGCTCAGCCTGGCCCCGAACACGGCGCCCTGGTCCCCTGCCCATCCACAGGGCTCGCTCGTCAAAGCCTGAGGCCACCAAAAGCCCCTGGCCTGCAGTAGCCTCAATTCCCATGGTCTTAACCATAGCTCTCTCTACCCAAGGGCCACCCCAAAGTGTGCCATGGTCTCCACCAAGACAGCACAGCATGTTTTAGGAACTATGTGTGGCAATGGGTGCACATCAGGGGAAGGGGGAATGGCGGCACAGAGCAAGATAAGAGGAAGGTCCACTGAAATACTAGAGATGGGGACATGGGAGCAGTTTCCAGCTACATCAACAGCAGCTGCGAGGAGGAACTGAATTACCTCCAGCTGACACAAGGACAGATAAGACATGAAATAAGAGGCAAACAAGATACAGCAAAAAGGGAGGATTTCCGCAATTATCTGAGCCCAGCAGCAGAGCCAGCTGGGCACAGCGAGTGTGTGCTGAGCAAGGCAGTGGTAGGGTTGAGAAGCAGCTCAGTTTCTGTATGGGACTGCTGGGACAGAGCTGCCAGACTCAGGACTGGAACACAGAGCAGGTCGCTGCGAGGTCCCTCCCAGCCTTGGCATCTATGCTTTCTTTTTCTCGAAAAGTCCTGCCTTTGGAAATTCAATATTTGCAATGAAAATCTTACATTTAATTAAAAGCAACAAGGACATGAGAGAGAAGTTTCTAACTACTATTATAAAAGCACAGAAAGCAGCATTGCACACAGGCTCAAAAAAAAAAGAAAAAAAAAAAACAACCAACCACCCCTACCAGAACACACTTCTCCTTTAGTGACCCAGTGGTTTCTAAGCCAGCCTCACGGTATTTAACAGTCCTGGGTGCTCTCACACATGGGCTTGCGCAGCCCGTGCTGAGGGGGCCAGCCGGGGACCCCCAGAAGCAGGAGGGCAGCGCAGGGCTCCGTGCCAGGCGCTGATCAGCTCAGAGCCGGGGCTAATTAACCCACAGGCAGCATCACCATCGTCACCGCGTTGCCAGGAGCGCAGCCTCGGTGCCGCCAGCCTCGCTGCTCCTCCGCACTCGGCGCTCTGCAGGCTCCTTCTAGCCCGCTGGTTGCCGTTTTCCTTTCTTCCCTTAAAGCGCCTGGTCCTCCCAGCGCCTCCCCTGCAGCCACAGGATGCTCTCTGGGGACGGCCCTGACAACCCTGGAGCAGACCCCAGAGGAGAGGCTGCGAGACGCTGCGGTTGCCCGCCGGCGGTTCCACGTTTCAGCTGCCCGTGGGCGGGTGCCTGGTTGCAAACGGGACACAGCAGCTTTTGGGCAGTGTGTTTTTATCATAGCCCAGCAAACGAGAGAACGACAGCATGAGTGGGCAGGAGAGACCCCAGGACAGTGCTCTAAACGGTTTAGTATTTAAACAGCTGCGCTGTGGCTCAAGTGCCACTGGTGCACAAGACCAGCAAAGGGAGACTGCTGAGGAAGCCCTTTGTTTCTGCTAGACTTGGATCAAGTCCAAGAGAGGAGGAAGAAAAGCCTTCCTCCCTCCTTGCACACATCACTGCTTTGGAATCTCAAGGAAGCCCCAGATGGGACCCCAGGAGGGAGGTCCCGGCCATAGCCCGAGATCGCTGCTGGCTATCGTGCTCTCCCCGTGCTCGCTCCTCCCGCAAGCGCGAGGAGGCTCCGGCCGCAGCGGACGGCTCCGCTCAGCCCTTGCGCAGGGTGGGATTTTCCTCACGCTGGGAAGCACCGTTCCCAGGAAGTCTCCTCCCTATCGGGAATGCACGGGGCAAAAGTGAATCCTCCGCAAGCTGACAGCATCGCTTTCCCATCAGGTCCCCCGGTATTCCTCCTCCGCAGGAAAAGCCCGTCAGAGACACTGTGGGCTTCCTTTCAGTTTGTGTTTGTTTTACTGGAAAGCAGTTAAACACTACAGCCCCCTTTTTCTTCACAAAGGCCAGACAAGGAGAAATATTCCAGGGCTGCCAAGCTGGCTGCATTTGCAGGGTTACAAAGGCAACGCTGGTTTTAGGAAGAAGCAATGCAAGTCACTGGGATGAGAATGGAAAAAAAGCACTCATGTAGACCTCATGTGACTTCTGCATCCACGTTCCAAAATGGAAAGAGACATATCCAAATCCAAAATTTTGCCTGGAGGATATTTTCTCAGCCCAGATCAAGGGCTGGCTGTGGAGAGCACATAGGAAAGGCAAAAGCTGTATCCAAACCCAAGAGAAGTTACAGATGTGTTGGGAAAGATCAGGGAAGAAAGGAACCCTCAGGAACAAGGGAGTTGATGGAGGAAACGCAGCTCCCGCAGCACTCGGACTATGGCCCAGGCAAGAGCATCTGCCTGTCCACAGGCACCGGTCTGGCCAGCCTGGCTGCAAAGCAGCTCTGCCATTTGGGAAAGTTTCCAAGGCTTCCAAAGGTGTTTCTGCTTCCCAGGGCACAAAAGCAAAGCCTTTCAGTGCGCTTCAAGAAATCCCCTTTGCCAAGGAGCAGCTGGACAGGAGGCCTAGGCAGAAAGGCCAGGCTCTGCTCCCAACCAGGCTGCTCCCTCCCTGCCTGCTCCCCATGGCTCTGATCTGAAATCCCATCCTGACCCAGGAATTCTTCTGCCTGTAGAGGCTCCAGAAAACAATCTGCTTCCAGCGGTGCACCTTGCAAGGAGGACGCTTTGCTTCAGTTGCATCTATCTGCAAATCCAGCATTCAGACTCCATTCTGGGGGCATATGCAACAACATATAACTGGAGTTGCTTGCCACAGGACTCCGTCTCCCCGTTCAGCAGCAACAGGAACTCCGCAGTGGTGCTCCCATGGGACGTCTAGTCCCCACAGCATGGGCTGTCTTACTCCAACGTGTGGCAACCCTATTTTCTGCTAGACAATTGGACTGATATCTGCTCTCTCCCCTGCAGAGCTCCAGTAGCCATCACTGCAACTGGTCACCATGTCCAAAACCAGCAAAACACAGACACCATTTTCCTTGCATCTCTCTCAGCTCCATGAGCACGCAAGCAAATGAAGCTGCTCCTGCTCCCTTCGGAGTGCCTCAGCCAGAGAGGAGCCTCAGCAGCAAAAGACGCTGGCACTGAAGTTATCTTCACAACTCAAAGTGTGAAAACGGTTGTTCTAAAATGAAATCCACACTCTCACAAGAGTAGAGATGTAGCTTCACCCACCCGTGAGCGTTTTGTACCAGTTGCTGGCAAGCAGTGATCCATAAGCCCATGCTAAATGGATCTTCTGTTTGGTGCAGGTCAGGCTGAAAGGACATCGTGGGATTTCTCACGGGGCAAGGAACGATGCCAAAAGCTGCTTATCTCTGCTCTCTACTGCTTTCTTTGCCTTGCCCCATAGCCAGTTCTCAAGGACATACCTTGCTGGAGTGCTCGTCTTGAGAGTTTGCTCCAATGCCCAAGGTCCATTGTCCGCATTCCAGGGGATCCTGGCAGTCTTTGCCATAGAGGGCAAAAGAAATTTGCTCTTCAGAAGAACTTAACAGCAGCAGGAAACCCCTTAACTCATGCAAATACACAGAAGTAACCAGCTAAAGGGGAAGGCTGCATTCCTACCCTGCCCAATAAGAGCAACCAGGGCAGGAGGCCCAGGACGGCAGAGCCTGCGAGAGGCAGCAACAACTCCCAGGAGCTGCTGGTTCCCACCAAATTCTCCATCCCATCCAGAGCGATTGTCCCCCAAAAAGGACCTGACAAGCAGCATCTATAGGGCTGCGCCACCAAGCATCACTGTGCACGGTCACCAAACAGTCCTGCCTCGAGGTGTGATCCCAGGTGGAGGAGCAAAGGATGCAATTCCCCAGGGATGTCGTTACAACCTGTACCGAGGACGCTGCTCCAGGAACGGCATGTCCAGCTCGCGCGCGCGAAGCCCCCGGGGGGCAGCGGGGAGGCCCCGCGCGGCCACCCTCACCCCGCCGCCCCAGAGCGGGGCCGAGGACGCGCGGCTGCACGAGCCACCGGAGCGCGGCCCTTTGCAGCCGGGCACCCGGGCCCGCGAGCCGGGAGACACCGCGGGCGGCCCCGGACCCCGCGCCGCGGCCTCACGGGCGACTACCGGGACACCCCGCGCTGTGCAACCGGCAGCGGGCGGCGGAGCGCGCCCCGAGCCGCCCTGCGCCGGGGGAGTGGGAGCCCCCCCCGAGCCCGGGGCCTCCGCGGGGCCGGGCCGAGCCCGCAGCACCGGAACAGCCCCCGCTGCAGCCCGCACCCCCCGCGGTGACCCACCTGCCCGGTGCCCGTCCCGGTGCCGGTCCCGGAGCCGCCGCCGGCCGGGAGGAAGCGGGGGAGGGGCGGCCGCGCCCGCCCCCGGGAAATTCCCAGCCTGACGGACAGGCCCCGCAGCCAATGGGCGCGCGGCCGCGGCTACATAAGGGCAGCGCGGCCCGGCGGCGCGTTCAGGCGGCGCCCTCGCCTCAGGGCCAGCGCTGCGGGGAGCGAGTGACTAGGGGTGGTGAGGCCTGGGCCAGGCCGGGCCGGGCCTCCCCCAGGGCCCCGCAGAGGGGTCCCGGTGCCACCAGCCTTTCCTACTGCTCCTCCTCCCTGCTGCTGCTCTGGTCGTTGCACGCTCTGGAGCACCAGAAACAAGCCTGTGAGGAACATCCTCTGGCTTCGAGTGGGGCCTCGGGACTTGCCCACCAGCTGCCTGGCTCTTCCCTGTGCCACTTCAGCCACAAGAAAGATATTGTCGAAAAAATGTAAATAAATAAAAACAGAAGCAGAGAAATCCCCTGTGAGTGAACGCGCCGCTCGCCCTGCCTGTGCCCGTGGGGCTCTCCCGAGGGTGCCCTTCCCTGGGGATCCTGCTGTTTCCAGCCATCCCAGCCCTGTGTTACGCAGCTCCAGCACCTCCTGGCAATCAGATACTACCTTTTTTTGGCAGTACTACTGGGTAATAACGAATAAACCCAATAAATCCTTCCCCCGCTGCGCTTTGCTGCGGAGCGCTGCCCCGGAGGCCTTGCCGGGCGGGCGCTGGGACCCCGACGGGACCCTCTCCGGGTGTCCTCACATCCGCGATCCTGAGGAGGACGGGAGGGAAGCGGAGCGGAGCACGCGGCCCTCGCGGGCTCCCGGGGACGGAGGGAAACCTTCGCTTCTGTCCCCCTCCGTAACTCGAAAACCCTCAGAAAACCCGGCTCCAAAGCTAAATAAAGCCCTGCAGAATGAGAAGGCGTCTTCTTTATAACACAGTGTCTCAGCCTGCCGAAAACAGCCGAACCCCGCGCTATTTCTGTGAGGAGACGGGATGGTGGTGGGCGAGCGGGGCACGGCTCTTATTTCCAGCTTTACGGACTGCAGACCCCAAGGCTCCCTCCCTTCCCGCGTGTTCCCTCCCGGACGCGCTCGCCCCAGGACCCGCAGGGTGCCACTCACCCGGCCGGGACACCGAGGGCTCGGGCACGGGGAGCCCCCCGCGCTCCCGCTGCTCTCCGCGGCCGGCCCCGAATGCGGGAAGAGGAGCCCGGCTGCGTTTACTTTTAGGCATGGAGAAGGGGAATTCCCCGCGATGGAGGCCCCAGACAGCCTCTGCGTGGTTTTGATAGGGAGCCAGGCACCGTTTAAAGGGCTCCTCTGTGCCATTCTTTCCACGCAAAGGGGGCTGCTGAGCAGTGTCAGGTATTAGTCAGCAGAGAGAGGGGAGGAGGAGGCCGTCAGCGAGCCCGGTGATTCACTTGTGGGCTACTAGAAAGGCTGGTTGCATCATTTTTGTCACCTGGTTTCTGAGCTGGGTTCGCAAACGCCGTGTCTTGTGGGGAGATGTTGTCCTTGTGCCGCCTGCTTCCGTCCCAAACCAACCATCCTTGGCCAAAGCAGGAGGACGCTTCTCGGCGGGAGAGTGGGCAGGAGCCGGCTGCACGGATGAAGCCAGAGAGTGGATGTCTGGGCAGAACTGCAGATGATCCTGGAGACCTTTCACCGAGATGCCTCTTGGTTGGAGCCGAACCTGGAGCCAGCTGAGGCTGGAACAGACACCAAAGACCTAAGTGGGTCTGTCTTGCAGAGACCAATTCACCTCCCAAGGGCCTTGTCAGCAAGCACCACCTTGTACCACCACCTTGTACCTCACGAGGTGTCTTTGTCCCATAGTCGTGAAGCACAAATTGCAAGGCCTGAAAAGCGCTCTGCTATGGTCTCACTGGTCTGGGTGGCAGTGGCACGGGTAGGTGGCAGAAGGGATGAGCTTCCTTGGGGCTGACACCCACCAGCAGCACCCCAGGACACGCTGGCGCCATGCCACACTGTTTCCCACTGCCTCTTCATTGCCCTCCCAGCTGAAGGCTCTACTAAAGGCCTGGCTGCTGGTAGGAGCACCCAGGCAAGCCCCGGCTTCTCCCAGTGCACCCAGAGAACACCCTGGGAGGGGGCAATAGCCATAGAAACTTCTCTCTGAGGGCATTGAAATCTTTATCAACACAGCTGTGCTGATAGGAGGAGTTTCAGAGCACCTGAGTTGCATTTGCCTCATTCCAGGCTGCCGGGGCTGTTCCCGATCCCTTGTCATTAGCGTTACCCCACAGGATGCAGTGCTCCCGAGTGCCATGCCACCAGGGCGTGAGGCGGCCCTCGCTGGGAAGCCAAGTGAATACACTAGTTAAAAGGCTGCTTATAATTGCCCTGCTCTGGCCTGCGCACGTGACATATTTGGACTTCCCCTTTTCTCCTCTCCCGCAGCTGGCTGCTCTTTTCATTTTCGCCTGAGGTTACCTCCTTAGGCTGGTCCAAATGCCATCCTGCAATACCCGCGACAAGGACAGAGCCAGACAAGGCCAGAAGTGGTTGCTCCTGTTGGTTCTTCCTCGTTCCTCTGGTCTCTCTGGGCTCCCAGGAGAGAAAACTCGCTTGAAAGTAGTTATGATTCACTAGCACACGAGTGGCTCTGGAGATGAGTTCATAGTTGTCGTTTTTACGTAGTAGGGGTTTTTTTCTTTCTTTTTTTGGTGTGGAGGGCCGTAGATCTGAAGTCATCACCTTCAGCTGAGGCTCATTCACGTGAGGGCAGTGCCGCTGTTTGCTGCTGTACCAGGCTTTGCTGCAGGGAGCAGGGTGGGAGGACACTGAGGTGGGCTGGAGCAGATGTAGGAGCTCTGCTCCTGCCCTTTTTTCTCTCCAGGAGCGGCTTTGCCTGGGCTATTCCTCCTCGGAGCTGGATGAGAGCACATTCGGGACTGCCTATGCATCTCACATGGAAGGTGCCCAGCACCCCAAGGCATCTAATAAATCCCTCTGCTAAATACTGCTAGTCTGGCGGTGCATTTAAACCCTGCTGGGGGCAGAAGCCGTGGCGAGGGGGTCAGTCAGAGCCTGGTTGCTCAGGGTGGTTCTGCTGGAGAGCTGGCCCGGGAGCAGCTGCAGTGCAGGCGTCAGGCGCAGCCGGTTGGCACGGGGCCCTGGGGACGTTTGTGCAGTTAGACGGGCTCAAGGTCACGGGGGTGCTGCTGGTCAGTGCCTGTTGACATCAGAGGCCGGTTTCTCTCGGGGCTGCTGTTTGTATCGTGCTGATCTGATGTGTTTTCGGGCGCTTCGACCGGGGAAGGAAAGCAGAAGGACGACAGTGACGCTCGCGGAGCTCGGGAGGAAGCTTTGGCCGCAGAAGGGGATTTCCAGAACACTGTGATCTGCTGTCTATGCAAATCAGGAACTCAAATTAACCTGGGAGGGCGCTGGGATGGAGGGCAAGGGAGAGAGGTGATGGAAGAGGGAGGGAAAGAGGAGAAAGGGAAGAGTGGACTCCTGAGGGAGGGAGAAGAGGCAGAAATGTGGAAGGAGCCAGACTGTGAGAGGGCTTAGCAGAGGGGTGGAGAAAAGAGAAGTTGGGGAAGGATCTTGATCCTCCAGATCCCCTGCAGAGCCCAGCCTTTGCAGGAGGTCCAAGTCGTGTGGTGACTTTCCATGGACGCTGGGCTTCCTTCGCTTTGCTTGGTTTTCCCTCTTGTTGAAGAGAGCTCCTTTCCCCCTACAGCATGAGACAGATTCAGTGTTTCCTGCTTCACAGGATTAAATCACTACCCTTGGCCTTCCTCCAGTCTTACTTAGCCCTCCTCCCTCCTCCATGATCAGCAGGGACCACATTGTGGTGGCACCTGGTACAGTCCTACCAGCAGATGAAGCACAGACAGAGAGAATCAGGTCCCGGGAACTGTCCAAGGATTTGCCAGCATGCCTTAACCTTAGAGTTATTTGGAGTCCCAATTTGGAAGATTAACAACACACACAAAATGTGGGGGACTTTCCCCTCTTCCTCTCTCCCTCGGCTCCTTTTCATCCGATTGCCATGTCTGAGATCCCCGTCAGCAGGTATCGTGTCCTGCAGGACCGGCTCCGGGGAAGGCAGGACACAGAGGAGAGCCCAGGGGTGCAGCTCCACACGCAAGGAGAGAGCTTAAGGGTGGCTTAATACGATCACACAAGGATCATGATGGTAGCGAGTTTGTGGCACACAAAGGGCCTCTCTGCGCTCAGGCCGCTCTCTGCAATGTGGGGTTCTGGCTTTATTCCCTTACTAAGGAAGTCCAGGTTGTCTCATATAGTGGCCATTCCTCTGTGCTGGGCCACTGTAGGAAACACAGTGCAGCATGAAGACCTGTAGGTCACTGCTGCTATTCCTCCCTTGGCAAGGAAAAAGGAAAAGATAAAAAAACCACTGCTAGCTCACAAGACTCAAAGTCTTGTCTGGGTTTGTCCCCTCTGGAGCACGGGGAAGACGGCGGATGAGGTGGAAGTGGCTCAGAGATTGCAGCGTGGTGCCAGGTCAGACGGAGACCACTGTCCTCTGTATCTCTGAGCACCAAACGTGACTCCTCCCAGGGTCTGGTGGCCCCAGAAACTGATTCAGAGGATGAGGATGGGCCCTCCACACACACAGCTTGGGCTCTGGGGGTTTTGGGAATGTTGCAACCTGTGAAATCTAGCGCTGCTTTGCCTGGAAGTGAGCCCTCACTGCCAGCATTGCAGGTCAATGTGCACATCAGCAGTACAAGGGCGGAATTGCTGCTAGGCACATCCCTGAGCCCAGGGATAGCTTCTCCACAAGGTCTTCGTGTGCTCTTTCTACTGACGACCTGATCTTTGGGTAGCCAGCACTGACCTGCCTTCAAACCCTGTCCTGGTGACAACCGTCCTAATTCTTCCCTTTTTGTTCCCACTTTTCTGTCCTCCCCTTTCATAGCTTGTCTTAAACGACCCTCCTTCTTGTGGGTCCCAGTGGCAAGGCAGGAGATGTGCTGCTCCTTGCTCTCAAACTGGGCAGGGCTGGAGCCAGTGGATGGAGCAGACACATTCCTGGAGCAGTTGTGCCATAATGTGCATTTTCTGGAGAGACTGGCATGCCATAGGGACTGTGACCTGCTTGTTTACAGGGCAGAACAGTCCCAGCTCCACGGAATGGTGCCGAATTTAATTTTTTGACCAAATAACATGAATTTTTAATCACTGATTTGGGTATTGAGAGAAAAGGAAACATAACCAATTGAGCAGTTAAGTAAACACCTTTCTTCCTTTCTCAGGCTCAGCTTGTGCCCAACATGTTCCTAGCCTAAATTCCCCTTGTTTCCCTGCAGGTTACACTTGGCCTGTTCCAGCTCCTTTGACGGGGCAGAGGGCAGTGCAGGGGGTCAGGGTTAGGAGGGTGACTGCTTTTGTCTAACCCGTCTCCATGCTGCTTACAGGGCTTCTTGCAGTGCTTCGTTCCGGGCAGAGGTACATTGAAAACCAGGCTGGGCTTGCTTGCAACGAGGGGGTTGTAGGTGTTGGGGCTGAGGTCTCCATGCTTAGCTCCAGGTAGGTTTCTCTCCACAGCAACACAAAGGCAGGATGCTTAGATACCCGAGGCTCAAACACGATGGGCTTAAATGTACTTACATGTCTGCAGTGATTAAAAGGCTGCTGGCTGGTTTTGGCTCCAGCTTTAGCAGCAGCTGCTGTGGACAGACTAGTGCGGCACTTGGGTGACAGAGGGTGACCTGCTCCCTGGCCAGGCGTTTCCAGGGAGTCCTCTAGCAGAAGGAGTCCCTTGGAGGAGGAAATCCCACCTCGCTCTCCCTCCCCGTCCCCAAACACTGCAGCTTTGGTGTCTCACCCTCCACGCGGGAGCGGCCGGGAGCGGAGTTCGTAGCCGCACCCTGCCAGGGAAATTCCCGGTGCGTGGGAATGAAAGCCGCCGCTCACGGTGCCTCGGGAGCAGCCGGGACTTCTGCGGATGCAGCTCCCCAGAGCCTGGCCCCGGGGAGCAGAGCCCCAAGGGCTGTGTCACTTCACGCACTTTCCTGGGCCACGTCAGGGCAGCTGCACTGCGGGTGACAGGGTCACCCGTCACAGACCATCACGTCACAGCCAGAAAATACCCTGGAGCGTGCACTTCTGCACCCAGGATATACACACACCCCTCCACACATCCCATGCTTGGAATAGCCTCAGTTTTAGCAAGGAAGGGAGCCATGAGCAAGCTGGGCAGGGCTCTGGCACTGTCTGGCAAAAAGCTGAGAGCTGCAGTGACGACCCCATGAAGAGACAGGCAGGGGGAGATCAGCACTTGTATCCTGCCCTCCAAATGTCTGGTGCCTCTGCTCAGTCTTTGCAGCAATTTCTCATCAAATCAGACGAAAACAGAAGCTGCTGGGGGGTCAGGGGGTCACATTCCAGCCATCAGCCGCCTTTGGCAAAGGGAGGTACCTTTGTACATAGCTGTGCCATCCAGGCACAACAGGGGAGAACAAACCTGCATCCAGGAGGCTGAAAAAGCACCAGGAAGGCTGTTTTCCCTCTCAGAAAGACTGAACATCACAAGGGGATGTTCAGCATGAAAACACTCTGGGAACTTTTAGTGGAATAACACCGAAATTAATTGCTCCAACTTCCGTGACTTGTCTCTACACATTACCACTCCTTGAGTGGCTCCCCTGGTTTTGATGTCTAAATAATATTGCATTATTATTTCTAATAGTGCTTTGATATTTTGAAGGTGAGCCTTTCCTCACCAGGCTGCTCTAGGGAAAGTTTGGGTAGTTACAGGACTTTGTTCTGACTTGGAAACAATTGAAAGTGCCGGGATTTCCCAGATTTGGGAATTCCAGTACTTTTCTTCTGGGAACTGGGGGAAATGCAAACAATCCAGCCTTGCAAGTGGCCCTGAGCAGCCTGAGGACATGGGAAACTGCACCCAAGGACAAGGGGATGCCACTAACTCAGCTCCATAGCTCTTGTCTGGGATACCATCACCCTCCCACAGCCCAGGCTTTGGCCACAGCTCCAAGGAGAGGAGCACGAGACACCCAAGGGAGGTTCAGAGGTGCCCAGCAAAGCCCAGGGCACTAGACACGGGCCTGGGTGCTGCCCTGCCCAGGCTGAGCACATTTACCCCAGAAGCAGAGAGACACTCTGCTTCCCACCCAAACCTGCTGCACTGAATAGCATGGCCTGGGCCCTGGGACAGCAACATCAAGGTTTTATTGTTGAGATTTAAAATTGCCTTATTGATCTGGGTAAATTACTGGGTGGCACATTTGAGTATGAATCATTTTGCACTGAGACAGACATAATCCCCCCATACAGACCCCTCCGCAACCCCCCCAGCCTCCCCTGCTTGCGACGCGGTGCCGTTTCGTAGCACAAAGTGAGTCGTCTTCCGAGAGGAGCCGAGCGCTCCCCGAAGCCCCCGAAGCTGCAGTGGCATCAAGGCGGTGCGTGCGCGTGCTGGCTCAGACGCGGACCAAGGGCTCCCGCGGCGGCCCCGGCGGCGGCCTAGTCCTCCCCGCCGCACAGGGCCAGCAGAGCCTTGCGGTAGTCGCCGGACGTGTCCTTCTGCAAGGGGAAAGCCCCAAGGGAAACGCTGGAGCGCGCCGCGCATGCCGCGTTGCAGAGATCCCTGCCCAGGGAAGCACGGTTCGCAGCGGAGATGGGAGCGGGACCTGCCTGCTGCCCTCCTAGCCATGATCAGCACTAGTATTTCTATTGCGAATGGCCCAGGGACCTTGGCAAGATGCAGGGAGCTGAACTATGGGTGCAGGCAGCGCAACCCACTCACAGACCCACTAAACCAGGCTGGTTGGGGCTGTTTCTGCCTCCCATGTCTGCTGCAGCCTGTGGGTGCTCGACTCGGCACCGCTCCCAGACTGGGTCCACATGAGGCTCAAGGACAGGATGCACGAGGGAGGGGTGCCCACCCACAACCCCTCCTCACCTCGATCATGTGGTGCAGTGATTTGTCAAATAGGTCTATGAACTCGCCCCGGATGTTGAGCAAGTCGATCTCACTCCGGGAGATCATGATGCGGGTCAGGGTCCTCTCATCCGTGCCGGTACCCTGCAAAGGGGAGCTGGAACAAACAACTCTGGAGGGAGGGGGGTCCCAGGAACCTCCCAGTGTCTCCTCCAGCACAAGTCAGGAGCTCCCCTCAACACAGGGTTTGCTGCTCCAAAACACCAGCCTGTTGCTGGTGACCCCAGACAACCCTTCAGTTAACAGCTTGAGCTGAGCCTGGCCCTGCTCCCTCAGGGATGGCCAGAGGAGGCCAAACACCATTGCTGCTGTGGAGCTTAATCAGTCCTGCCACCTGCCCTGCAGCCCATCCCCAACCGGGCCCCTTTTCACCTTCATGGACTTGTAGAGCTTGTCGGCAAAGAAGGCTGGCTTGTTCTTCACGCTCCGCACTGCAACACAGACAGGGGACAGTCAGGGGGCTCCTGGCTCCGAGACACCCCATGGGCACTGCTGAAGCATGGTTAACACTACTGGGCATGGAAAAGCCACCTCCACCCCCTCACTCTTCCATCAGGGGCAATGCAAAACCCTCCTCAGTTACAGGGCTCCCGCAGAATGGTCCTGTAGACATCCTGACCCACTGCACAGAGGGTATCTCCATGACTTGAAGGCAATGGGAGCATGGGCTTGGCAAAGACAAGTGAAGGAAATGCTGGCTGGGGCGCCCTGCTTTGCCAAGCAGCCCAGAGAAGGCCTCCGAGGGCACCCATCAGGCACTGACCGATGGCCACGAACGCATCCCGAACATCTCCTGACATCCGCTTCTTGATGGCGTGCTCCACGTCATGGTTGGTCATTTTAACGAAGTCCTGAAACACTAGGGATGGACAAGAGGAGATGGTCAGCACCAAGTGGCTCCACACCAACCCCAGAGCCTTAGGGCAGCAGGACAAGAGCCCCAAGCCCTAAAAACAGGGGCACAGGACCAGGTCAGGTGCCACTGTGGGCAGCCTCGAGCAGCCCACACCATCTCTTTCCGAGACCCCCGCCCCCAGCAAGGATCTCATCCCCCATCCTCAGCACTGGTGAGGACACAACCCGGCCACCCCAGCTCCGCTACCTAGAGCTGCTCTGTTCCACTCTCAGGGGAATCAAAGCACTCGTGTGCCCGCCAGGGCTGGAGGCAACACACGACGTTGGTCCTACCAACACAGCAAGGTCCTACCTCTGCGGAGGTGCTGGTAGCTGCGGGTGCACAGGATGCTGAGGAAGCGGGTCTCCAGGGAGTCCCCGGAGTCGTTGCTGGAGACGTCAGCGAGTTTCTGCAAGAGCAACCCACAGTGAAGAGGGGAGCAGGGGCAAGGGCCCAACGGAGAGGGACAAGGATGTCAACCAGCCCTTCCTGGGACTGCTGCTTGCAAAGAGGTTTTCTGATCTCAGAAGGTCCTCTAGCCTTTTTAAATTATAAATATATATATGTATCAAAAAAAGGCTCTCAGAGAAAAGCAAATATAGGTGGCACTTATACATACAGATAGACATTTTGCCTCTGTAAAAAGATGATTTCCAGTTTTTATGAAAGATCTACACAAGGCTAGTGTTTAGGATATTTTTTCTTCATTTGGGGGTAATTAATATTGAACAGGCAAGTCAAGTCTGTCAGATGCAGAGATCACCCTCCATACTGGGTCACATTAACACTATGTGTGGGTGAAACCACTTGCTATTCATGGCACCAGTCTCTGTTCTGCCCCGACCATGATCCCTCCCCTGCAGCCGGGGGCAGGATTGGTCCCCAGCCCCCAAAAGGGCAGCTTGTCTCTCCCCAGTCCCTTGAGGAGCCCAGAGCAAGCTGGCACAGCCCCCGTGTGCAGAGGAGCTGGGGATGCTCCTCCAGCCCAGCACCCATGGCCTGGAGCATCCCCTTAGACATGCGCAAGGTTGAGGAGCAAGAGGGTAGACGCTCACCAGGGTCTCAGCAACAACCTGGCAGAGAAAGAGAGAGACAGGAAGACAACAGGGTCAAAAGATGCTGCATAACCTTTGCAAAAAAAAAAAAAAAAAAAAAAAAGAAAAAAGTGCACCTAAATGTGTCCCCTCATCTCCTGTGTGTGGCTGTGATCTTATGAGCCACCCATGTCCTTTGCCCATTTGGCCTGACGCTGAGGGCTGCTTTGGCTAAGCAAACCAAGCCCCTCCAGGCCCCACAGTGTCCCAGGCAGAACTTGCTGAGCTCCAGGGGCAGAGGTGCTGCCCCCCAGTGGGTCTCTGGGAACATGGAATGGAAGTGCCAGGTAGGGACACTGGGGAAAGAGATGGGGACAGCCCTTGTCAGGGCAGGTGCTGGGGCAGAGGACCCTATGAATGCAGCCAAAGCAGAGGGCAGCCGGTCCCAGTCCACAACTCTGGGCAGCAAGACGGCGGCAGGGGCCAGATTTGGTGACCAAAATTGAGGTTGGGTCCACCCAGCTCGTGGTTGTCCTCCAGGGCTCTCTCTTTCTCTGCAGCAAGCGGCAGATGGACAGCACAGCAGCGCATGCAGCACCCGCTCCCTCTGCCGGCAGCGGTCCCCCGTGCCAGCACAAACAGCACCAAGGCACAGCAGGCTGGCAGGAGCTGCAGCAAGCTTGGAGAGGTGACAGCTGTGTCACAAAGAGGTCCCCAGGGCCAGGCCCTTAGTGTGAGGCATGGTAGAGCAGGGCTCTTTGCAGAGAGCATCGCCCGGGCATGTCTTGCTGCATGTCAAAGGAAAGCGAGGGGACGGAGGGGACATCAAGCAGGACACCAGGCTCTGTCCTGCTTGCCTGGCCATCCCCCCTTCCAGTCCATGCTCACTGTGACCCAGTAAAGAGCCCAATAAAGGGTGCTGGGACCTCCCTGGGCAGGGTCCCTGCCCTCTCTCATGCCCTGCAGCCTCCATGTGCAGGGACCAACCTCTGCTGGGAGCAGAGCAGCTCAGAGCACCGGCCAGGTCATGCAGTCACATCTAGCACATTCACCACCAAAGGCTTCACCTCACCCAGCATATTCTCCTTACAGTTCTATGGAGATGCTGCCCCAGCACCCTTAGCATCCCCAGGGAACCAATTTCCAGAGCAGGGGACATAATGTTGTTGGGCTTTTACACACCACCAGCAAAACAGCATGGCTGGGTTGTCTAGCTCTTAGTGAAGCTAGGAAACCCTTAGGCATTCCCAAATCCCATCCTTGTTTGCTCAGGGAGCCTCCAGTACAGTCCTTACCTTGGCATCTTCCTGAGCTTGTGTGAGGTTCTCCGGTCCTTCATCACGGTTGCCCTGAGTTTCAATACAGAAAAAACACATGGAGCTGGGAGCAAACACCTCTGGGAAAGCCCAAATGACGGGATGCAAACAGAGTCCAGCAACCCTGCCCAGCCCCTCAACAGTACTTGCACTGTCCTCTCCTAAACCACATCCGCACACATCTCCACCCGCTCCATGAGGACCCTCTCTCACATGGCAGCGTGAGGACAGTGTCCCAGTCACAAGAGCTGCCCTTACCAGGCACAGGGAGATGAGAATCCTCTTGAAATGCCCTGACGTGTCAGAGCTCAGGTCATCTTCCAGGCGCTTGTGGTAGGCTGGGGAGAAAGAGGAGAGCTCAGCCCCGCACTCACAGTCTGGCTCTGCTTTCCACTTGCTGTCCCATTTTGTGCCAGGGATTCCCTTGGGAAACGTTTGCAGCCACAGGAGGTGGTGGCAATGCACCGGGCAGAGCATCTCAAGCAAATCCCTCTACCTGACAGCCCAGGGAAATGGCAATCAGCTCAACAGCTCTAATTCCCTGGAATAGAGAAGAGCAGCCTCTTCTTTATGCTTGGAAAGGCAAAGGGTCATTGTCAAAGAGATCTCAGGAGAAAACTGTGCTGGCAGAGCTGGAGGTATTTCCCCGTGGCTTGGAGAGACCCTAGACCAGCACATCTCTGGGGGTTACCAGCCAGATATGGCTACTTAAAACCAAATGGGCTCAGAGAGCTGAGGGATTACCCCTGATGCTGCAGCTCCTCCAATTCCCTGGAGAGAATGGGGACACAAATGGAAGAGGCAGAAAAAAGCACATGGTTTAAGAAATGGGGGAAGTTACAGGACAGATTTGTGTTTTCTGGCCAACCTCATTCCATCTTTCTACAGTGGTTTCATAAAGGCTTCAGTCTGAGCAAGAGCTACCATTGCCTTGAAGGGCTAAGGCACCTTCACCACGTCAAGGTCAGAGACAGCAGCTGTACTCTGGGTACTGGTGAAGGCCTCAACACCCTCTTCTTGCCCACCCCAGGACCCTTGGTGCACCCTGCACGCTCCCCCACACCGGGTCCTGCTGCCATACCTTGCTGATAGGCCTCGTTGATAGCCTTGATCTCCTGGTTGTTCCTTGTGGCCATGATTTCGATGAGGACGCTCTCATCCGTGCCGGCCCCCTGGGAGAGCAGCACGGATGGGGCGGGAGGGCTCGGCATGGACAGCGATGCTGCAGCCCTCCCGCCCTGCCCCATGAGCGCAGAGGAGGAGCCATGCCGAGCCCTGCACTGCATCGCCCCAAACATCTCTAGGTCTCACAATTCCCCCCATTTCCAGCTGCTCCAGGGTGCCTACCGTGACGGGGAGGCTTGGGACTTATTCAGTCCTTTCCAGGGACTGAAGTGAACTCCCCTCCCGAAGCTGCACACACACAGGGGAGGGGAGCTGGCCATGAAGCCCAGGTTTGCTCTGAGCCCAGCAGTGCTCCTTATGTGCAGGCTGTTTCCCATCTCCAGCACAGCAGGATGCAGCTGTTACAGCCGCAGGGAGGCGGAGGGTGCTCAGCCTCCCCACCAGTGCAGATCTCGCTGCCCAGTTGCACAACATTGCATGTATCTGCTCTGCACCCATGTTGGCTGCCCGGGCTGGTCAGCAGGCACCAACTCCTGCGGCAAACCAGGGATACCTGCAGGGATACCTACAGGGATACCCACAGCCCACCGAGAGGCTTGAAACACAGGACAAGAAAAGGTTGGTGGCAAATGAAACCAGGACTGATTTAAGTGTGGCATCCTCCACCGTCCGCCCTGGGTCACAAGCAGGACGGATACACGTGACAAATACCCGTGTGCTGAAGCTGTTGCTGCAGGCGCTACAATTACCTCCACGGCCTTCCGCAGCTGCTTGGCGTCGTACTGCGCCGGGGTCAGCATGAGCCCAAGGATCAGCTTTGCCAGACTGCCCGACAGCTCCGATTTCAGATCGGCCATCAGGTCCTGCAAAAGCACGTGGGCGTTAGGCTCTGCTTGTCCCCTGCTCCTTTCCTTTGGCAGGGACGGATCAGCCGAGGCAACAACAGGGAGAAACCAGGGGAAAAACAACCCAGGATACCCACCTACGAGCAATGCAAGGAGAAATCAGAGCTATTCCAAATTGTCCCTGCCAGGAGGCAGTTATACAAAGGAAAGAGTGGAGGGGAGTAAGAGAAGTGCATTTGATCAGCATCTTAGAGCTAGAATGCCTCAAGCCCTCATTTCTTCCTATAGAAGAGGAATATTCCTCGTGCCATCATCTCCCTTGGCCACAGCAAGGAGACCCTCTTGTTTGGAGATGATCTGGGAGCTTCAGAGCTCTTTAAAGTCACATTTTGGGGATGATTCTGGGGAAAATCAAATTCTGGCATCCTTCATGCAGGACCCAGGACCTTACAAAGTAGAGGGAAACTGATGCTCTTGCTTTGGGTTGTTGGCACATGTAAAAAGGGAGGCCCACTTTGAAAAGCTCTGCCTTCCTCGAGAAAGCCATTGCAGGACAAACCACAGCTCCTGCATTCCCTTCCAGCAGGATTTTGGTGAGGATCAGGTACAAGGGTGAGAGGACCCAAGCAGAAGGGGGTCAGGGATGCATTACCCTGCCATAGTGAGCCTTGTAGGCCTTTATGATCTGCTGCCTCTGAGCATTGCTCCTCTGGGTGACGACGTCTATGATGGCCCCTTCATCGGTACCTGCAACGACAGCAGCAACACTGCAGAGCTGCAAGGCCCCATCCCGAGAGCTCTGCACCCTCCCGGCCACCCCAGTACAGAGTCACACACTGTCACCCACAGCCAGGGGCATGTCACTGCTCTGTGACAGCACATCCCTGCACACTGGGGACATGGGAAAGGGCAGTAACACAGCTCCAAAGCTGCTTATTCCCCTCTGGCCTTATTACTATTTATATTTCAGTTATTACTTTTATTTTTTATTATTATTTTCCCCTGGGTAGGCCAGGCTGTTTTTCCTGCTCCAGCACTTACCCAGCCCCTTCATCGCCTTCCTGAGCACCTGCGCGTCGCCGTCGTCGTTGAAGTTGCCCGCAGGGTGCACGGTTCCTCGCAGCTGCGGAGGCACCGAGGGCGTTCAGGCTCCCTCCCAAGGGACACAGGGAGGCAGGGAAGGTGCCAGCCAGCAAGCGGAGGCCAAAGCAGGTGGTGGGTTAGTGCGAGTGCCAGGGGTCAGGGCGGACAGGCCCTGGCTTCCAGGCCAGCAGAGGAGGTGGCAGCGGACACTGTTGTCTCACTGCGGCACTTGGTGCTGTAACCTCCCCACCTGATGGGCCTGACTGCATCGTCCCAGAAGGGGAGTCACTGAAAGGGCTGCTGCTCCTACCCCTCGTCAGGTGTAATTCTGCCCTCCTAGGTCCTCACACGGCTTCCAAAGGAAGCGGTGGGCTCTGCCTTGCGAGCTGCACCCAGGGTGCTTCCCTACCCATCTCTTCCCAGCACCTGCAGCGAGATGGGCACCTTCCATCCGCCTCCCTGCTGCACACACTGCATGCTCCCCACCACAAGGACCAGCAGACCTCCCACCAGCCGAGCCTCCCGCCCTGGCTTCAGTGCCCGCTGCCCACGGGGAGCCTCCATCCAGCCCCACCGTGCACCAAAAGGGAGGCTGCAGGGGGGGCATTGCAGACATGCAGTGCCTGCCAGCCCAGCAAGATCAGGCTTGAGAAAGAGCAAGGTCTGGTTAGTGGAGACCACGGCACTGCCAGGGTTACAGCACAGCAACCTCATGCTCGACACCAGAGGAGAGCCAAAGGTCTCGAGAGAAGACAGCAAGAGAGAGAGGAGGTGCCGGGCCGGCCCGGGCGTGCAGAGAGCAGCAGTGACTCCCAAGCGGGCAGGAGCGGAGCGAGGGGCCGGGGCGGGAGAGGGGGGTGCTGACCTCCACTTTGGCCACCGCGCTAAGCTCCCACATCCGGTAGGCCACCTGCGCCGCTTCGGGGAAGAACTCCCCCGCGGCACTGCAACGGGACGGCAAGGACACGGCGACCGTGAGCACGGGGCCAGCACCACCCGCTGGGCACCGGTACCGCCCGGAGCCCACCCCGTTCCTCTGCTCGCGGTGCTGGTTCTGCTGCAATGGGGCTCTGCACGCCCCTCACCGCAGCCTCGGGGAGGGGAGGGTGTGCAGCCCCGCTCGCCGCTTGGGGACAAGGAGGGATGTGGCGCCGGGGTTTGTCACGCAGAAGGGCCGCAGAGCCCTCCAGACGGAGCTGCACCCGCTGCAAGTGCTGCCGTCCTGTCTGGCCGCTGGGCTGGAGCAAAACCCGCCAGCGTGGGGCTCTGCAGGACGTTTGCACCCAGCACAACCCCAAAAAGACCCAGAGCCATGGGGCTAGGGAAGGACAGGCAGGGACGGGTGCTCTTACTCGTCGTCTCCTCCACACAGCTTCAGCAGGGCCTTCTTGTACTCGCCAGATGTGTCTTCCTGGAAAGACAGATGGAGAACTGCACCCTGTGCTGGGCAGGACACGCGGCCCTCACCGCCGTGCGGGTGCCAGGGAGGACCCTGCTAGCAGGGGTTCAGCGGGTGATGGGCAGGAACCCCCGGTGTTCACCTTTATCATGTTGTAAAGGGACTTCTCGTACTTGGTCCTGAACACCTCTCGGATGTCCAGCATGTCGATCTCGCTGCGGGACACCATGATGCGGATCAGCGTGTTGTCCCTTGTGCCCAGGCCCTGCAACAGATGAGTCCTGGCATCAAGACTTGGAACAAAAGGAGCAAAAGGTGCAGGCTGGGCTGCCCACGCGGCCCTGCCATGGACCTGGCCCAGGGAACTAACCCAGGGAGGTCACTCAGCCCATCCATCTGGGACCCTGTATCATGAACAAGTGCTTTGCAGGGAGGGGACCTGCAGGGCTTCTCGTGGGCACTAAGGAACAGGGCTTGCCCGTCAGGGCCAAGGCTTTCTTCTGCTCTGCTCCCGCAGGGCTGCAAAGGAGCCTCGTGGCTCGGAACAGGGTGACCCACTCACCTTCATGGCCTTGTGGAGCCTCTCAGCAAAATACTCCGCCGTGCTCCTGACACACTTCACTGCGAGGAGAAGAGGGGAGGTGAGAGGCCGGGAAGCCGCCAGACCGTGCTTGCTTCAGCCCCAGAGCCAGGGACATCCTCCCCTTCCCTTCTCCATCCCCTGCCCTGCTCCCAGCCTGCACTGCCATTCCTGGAGCAGCCTCCCCAAGCGGCTGTATCTGCCCACAGCCCGAGCTGTCCCCAGCGCAGTGTGTGCTTCCCACGCTGCAGGTACTGCCCACCACCGGGAGCTGCAGACCCGTGCGGTTCCTTTCCTGCAGGAGGATCTTTCCATCCCTTCCCTCAGTTTTAGGTGTGAAGGACTATTGATCACGACACCCTGAGGCATCTCTCTTCTCAGCTCATGCTGCTGTTCACACACATCCCTCACAAGGACATGTGCCCACATTTAAGCACCTAACACCAGGCACAGCTCTAATACCTGCCCCACCAACTCTTCCTCTAACACCTCAGATCCCCGGCAAGGCAGATGTTTCTGCAGCAACCCCGGCCATGGCGGCTCTTACCCACTGCCAGCATCAGCTTCTCGAAGTCCCCGGACAGCTCTCCCCGGATGCTCCTCTCGATCGGCTTCCCCGAGATCTTTAGGTACTCATCAAAAACTGCGGAGCACAAGCGAGACGAGGCCCGTTGAGCCCTCCCAGAGCCACCAGCACCTGCCGGCAGGAGCCGTGCTGCCCACTTGGGCGATGGGAGCCCCTCTAGGCAGGACATCCCTGGGGCTTGGGTGTCCCAGGGCTGCACGTGTGGGTGCCAGAGGCAGCTTTAGGCACCTGCCACTGCAGGGCAGCCTATAGGGCTCCTATCCCCGCCAGGTGCCTGTGGAGCCACATGAGCCATTCAGGGACAACAGGACAGCCACACGGAGCTCAGCTGACCCCATAATTTTAAAGTCTGGTTTGCTCAGTATAGTCCTGAGCAGCAATGTTGTCAGCAAGGGTGTCCTCACCACCAGGTGAAAGCCTGGCACTTGGCTCCAGACAACGGAGCCCAGGGGACTCGGGTGTCCAGGTCAACCCCTGCAGCTACCGCAGCCCAGTGCTGGTCTCGAGGCAGAGGCTCACCCAAGCGGAGGTGCTGCTTGCTTCGCCGGCCCAGGATGTAGATGAACTGGGCCTCATCGGTGCCCCATTTCAGCTCGCCAGCTTCCAGAAGGTCCTTGGGGGATGGAGAAGATGTCAAAGCACCCAAATCAGTGCTGTTTGTACTGGGCTCTGCACACACACAGGCACCCTCAGCATCCGCTGTGTTTAACAGCCTCCGAGCTGGACTGTCCCAGAGCAACCAAGGTATCCACCCCATCCCTGCCCAGATGCCACCCCATCCCAGCAAACTGCCAGGCCTCACCTTGGCATCCTGCTCCACCAGGTCTTCACTCACCACATCGTCTTCCTCCCTAGAGCCCTGCGGGACAGACACTAGGTCAGCCCTGCTGGGCTCCCTCAGCCTCCACCGGTTCAGGACAGGGGAGACCAGCTGGACCTACCTGGAGCAGAACAACAAGCATCTTCTTGAAGTGACCTGATGTGTCTCCAACAACATCAGCCTCCAGGTCTCTCTCATAAGCTGGTGGAAGGAGAAGCCAGGACTTGGAGCCAGATCCCCACAGCTCTGCCCCTTACTCGCCCTGCCCAAGCCCAGTCCTCACCATCTTTGTAGGCGGCCACGATGTCATGGATCTCCTGGTTGGTGCGGGAGGCGAGGATCTCAATGAGACACTTCTCGTCAGTGCCGATGCCCTACAAGGAGAGAGGGCCACGTGAATATCAGGGCAAGGCCATGGAGGGGGCTCCGCAAGGAATGCCCCCCAGCCCCTTACCGCGATGGCATCTTTGATCTCCTTGGCATCGCTGTAGGCAGGAGGGCGCATCAGGCTCACGATCAGTCTCTCAAACTTCCCCGTCAGCTCATACTTGAGGTCGGCAATGAGGTCCTAGTGGAGACGGGCAGAGAGGGGCTGGGAAAAGCAGCTCCCATCCGCAGCAGGTTGGGTCCCAGGCCCAGGAGGCAGCTCTGCCTCTGCAGGGCACTGGGAGCACTAAGGCCCTTTCCTCCTTGGCTGGTCAAGGCAGCCGCTGGAGCTCACACCAGCGGCCGGGGCGCAGGCTCCTTCTGCTCTTACCTTCCCATACATAGCCTTGTAGGCTTGGCAGATCTCCACTCGCTGCTTGTTGCTTCTGGAGGTGATGAGGTCCAGGATGGCCTCCTTGTCACTGCCTGCAGGACAGCACCCACGCACATTTAGTCGTGTCCCCCCCACACCAGGGCTCGTCTTAAAGATCCCACCATGCCCAAAGCTGCTTCTGACTTGGGCCTGGGAGGAAGAGGAGCAGGGACAGAGCGAGGGGCAGCTCCTGCTGGGCAGCAAAGGGGAGCCAGGCTGAGTCCCAGCAGGCTGCTAGAATAAGCAGGAGTCTGAAAGGATGGCAATGAAGGATGCTTTGCTGTGCAAGGGACCAACCCAAAGGATTAGGGGACATTATGGGCAACCCAGGGGTGATGGCTGGGAGGAACATCCATACCAAATCCCTTCATGGCGTTGTACAAGGCTTCTGCATCCTGGTTGGCATCGAAGCCTGGAAAGTCCTTCACTGACCCTCTGTAGACCTAGGAGAAAGGAGACAAGAAAATGAAAGGAGAAAAATATATTCCCATAGCTCCATCCCCTTCTCCCATGAGGGCCCAGCTTGGATACAGGGCAGGAAAAAAGGGAAAAAGGAAAAGGTGGAGATGCAGATGATGAGCGGGAGTAAGGTGAGATCAGCTCCCTTTTCAGACTGCATGCAAAGCTCAGCTCCAAACAAACACTCATTCCTCTTTTCAATTATTTCCTCTCATTTGTTATCCTGCATAAACTGTTTGCATTCCAGGTCACTGTAGTACACGACCTTCCTTCTCTTATCTCCACAGCATTGTTCTTTATTTGCCCATTGTACAGCATATTTAAAAGTTAAACACAATCCTCCTTATCCCCACCAGCCAGGGCTGAGTGTTTTGGAAGCAGGTTCCTCAAACACTTGTGGTTCCCAGCTGGAAAGACAAAGACTATGGGGACTGTCCAAGGCACCTGAGAAATGCCCCAGGGTGGCATCACCCAGTTCCTTCTGGCTGCAACTTGGCACCTTCAGGGTTGTCAAGCCTCTGCACAAGGGATAGGGCAGGAATGAACCCAGGGAAGTGAAGGCATAGGGGAAATGGGCTGCAGTTTCTCTGCTGACACAGAGGGTGGAATATGCCCGCAGGAAGCCTGACTGAAAGCAGCCTGAACCTGGAGGCAGATCTGAAACCAGCTTGGCTCCGCAATTCACGTTAGGAACTGAGAAACCACCCCAGTGCAGAAGCAAAGAGCTGAACAGAAACTCCTGAGTTGTTGGAGAGCAGAGGGCTGCAAGCCAGATGAGCGGCTTCAGGGCCCTGGGGAACTCAATGCACATCATTCAATGCAGTTTCATCACGTGCCAGGCAGGCGCACACATCTCCCCGGGGTTCATTCAGGAATTGCCACTGGTAGTGTCCTAAAGGCCCAAGATTATTGCCAGCACTGGCATCTAACGCCAGCTTGCCCCAGGCAGCATAGACCCAACAGTGCCAGATCCCCGAGAGGGAAAGGCATCCAGGAATGGAATCAAGACCTGCTGGGCACCAACCACTGGGTCCCTTGTCTGCTGGGCCGTGCAAGGGCAGTCCTGTGTCTCCTGCGGGTGCTCATCCCCTCGCAGCAGCAGAGCAGTTGCGAGAGCAGTGACCAGGAGAAGGGGAAAAGCCCCTTTTCCCGGCGGGACCAGCTCCAGCACCGATCCCCTGCCCACGGGAGGGCCTGTCCCCCGAGGCTGCGCAGGAGCCAGGCAGGCACCTCAGCCCCCGGGACTGCACCCGGCTGGGGACGGGATGGGGCTGGGGACAGGATCGTGTTGCAGGCGATTCACAGGGGGCTGGATTTAGCCCTGCTTCCCGTAAGCGCCCGGGCCCTTCTCGCTTGGCACCGACAGCTGCCTCACGGAGACACCGAGTTCTTGGGCACTGGAGCTGCCTGGAGGCTCCGGCGGGAGGGGAGGACGAGGGGTGGCCAGAGGGGCTGGCGGGGGTGCTGTGGCCTTGCTTGAACAGGGACAAGGAGCAGGGTGCCCGTCTCCAGCGTGGGACGTGGCACCAGGCAGACAGGCCCTCCTGGCGCCTCCATCCCAAACTGCAGCTGCTCGGGGGCCTTCCGTGCTCCCCTCCTCCAGCCCTGAGTCATCGCAGCCCGCCGGGATCTGGGAGCTATAAATAGGCCAGGCTGGAGCAGGGAGGGCAGAAGCAAAATTCCCGGCGAGGTTTCGCTCTCCTCTCCGCACGCTGCACGGCCGCCAGGGCCCCCGCACTGAGGCCCTCGGTGCCGTGAGGGGCGCGCGAGGAGCCCGCGGGCAGCCCAAACCCCGGGACGTTCCTGCAGCCGGGATGTGCGGCCGTACTCGGCCTCGCTCCCCATGCAAGGGGGCCGCCCATGGGTGGGCACGGTGCCCATGTACCCACAAGGGCCAAGGCTGCCCCCGACATGGCATGTGCGGGCTGCAAAGCACCACGTCCCTGGGGAACATCTGATCTGCTCCCCTTCCCAGAGCCCCACATCCATCTCCCACCCCACTCTGTTCCTGCAGGGATTTTTGTGCCTCTCCCCATCCATTCACATCCCCTTCAGCCCCAGCCCTTTCCCCATCCACCCCATGGAACCAGCTGGAGGGCCAGCAACACCAACAGGCTCCACAGCAGGACCTGGCATCGCACCCATGGGACACAGCGCTGCATGGGCACAGCTCGTCCTACCCCCAAGCAGGGAGGACAACTACAGAGAGGCAGCCCCAGGAGCCAGCCCTGCCCATCGCCCCTGGCATGGGGCTGTCCTACCTTTCCTTTGGGTGCCCTACCTTTCCTTTAGGTGCCATGGCTCCTGCCGCTGGAAGTCACCGGCGAGAAGGAGAGCAGGAGCTGCAGGAGGAAAATGGAGCCTGTCGTTAGGAGCTGGAGCGTCTCTGCACATGAGCTTGTGCTGATGAGGGCCAGGTCCCCCTCCTCAGCCCCTTCCGAGCCCCAGGAGAGCTGCGGATGCTGCAGTCCCCTGTCCAAGGGCCGCACGCCAGGGCCGGGATGGCTCCTGGGGCTGCCCATGGAGCTGGGTTCCAATGCGGTCCTCATGTGCTGGGCTGACACACGGCAATTTCCCCAGCACTCTCATCCCGCTCCGGTCTAGTGGGTCTACCAGGGCCCCTTGCAGGCCATAGATGGCAGCATGATTCTGCCAGCGAGGAAAGCACCTGCAGCGCAGGGACCAGGTCCCGGCTGGCTGCTCTGCAGGGCCAAGGTGTTTCCCTGCTGGCACCGACTCAGGGACGTTGGGAGCAGCAGCAGAAACGGACGCCCGCTCCGGCACCGCTTCCTGCCAGCGCAACACCGAGCGGCCGGCATTGAGGGAAACCGCGAGGGGAAGAAAGTGCTGAATGTGCGGAAATGGCCCAAGCATCCTCTGCAGCAACAGCGCTGGGTGCCGACCCCCGCAGGCCTGGGTGCCGCCGGGAGCATCAGCCCACATCCCTCTCCCCATCTCCCTGCTCCCCACACAGCCCTGCGGGCCCTGGCGCTATCCCCGCTATCCCAGCTCCAGGGGAAGGTCCTGCTGCAGCAGATGTGGCAGCACCAGGCAGTCCCCAGGGGCTCTATCCGAGTCTTAGTGCCGCAGCCCGAGCTCCGGCATCTGCCAGACGCGCAGAGCAAAGCCCAGGAAACGCAACCCGGTTTCTAGGGTGACTCGCAGAGTGTTTTCTAACATCAAGCACCATTTATAGCTATTCATCGACTGCGGCGCGGGGCCTCCCCGCCCCCACGGAGAAAGTCCCCAAAGAGCACGGTTTGCACCGGCAGGAGGAGAGAAACAGCTGGAAGATGGAGCGCGGCCATGAATGAAGCTCCCAGGCGTGACCGGAGCCGCTCGGCTGCTCCGGCGGCGTCACATCCCCCTTCCCGCCCGAGCCAGGGCTCCGCTGCCGACACGTCGCACACAACGCCAGGCTCAGCAGGCGCTTTGCAGGCAGGGAGCGTTCCCCACCCCGAGGAAAACGGTTGGGGCAGAAATCCCCTCTCAGAGCTAAATTTCATGCCAGTGAGCAACTGCAGGGGGAAAATATATATATATATACACACACACCCCTCACATGAACTCGCACGGCACCGCCCTAAATCCCTGCAGCCATGAGCCGCTGAGCACTGCTCAGAGCCAGCAGTGCAGGGCTCCTCTCCGCTCAAGGAATGAGGGGTTTTGACCTCCAGCTCCCATGTGGGCACCCTTGTGAGAGGAGGAAGTTTTGCTGGGAAGCGGAGCAGCGCTCGCCTCCCTGCTGCCCTTCCCTTTTCGGCTGGGGAGGCTGCAGAGCCTCACGCTTCTCCCTTTGCATGGCCTGGGCTGCACCATGAACCAGCTCCTGGCCGGTGTCAGGCACAGGGGGACCCCACAGCACCCAGGAATTGGGTGCCCATGGCCTCCCACCCTGCACTGAGCCACCTCCATCAAGACGGGGAGCAAAATGCTGCTCCGAGAGGCTGCAGCCCTCCTCAAGAGCTGCTGTCCTGCCACATCCCGCCCTCTCCTCCCCAGATGAGGGGGTGCAGGGCAGAGATAGGAGGTACAGCAAGGTCTAGGCAGCTGCAGGGGGGCACAGCTGCCCACGGGCACAGCTGCTGGGCCTCTGCATACCACATAGCACACGCAGCCCATCGGGAGGCCCTGCAGGCTGCTGCAGTCCGGAAGCCTCCTGCTCTCCAACAAATGCGGAAAGCTGCATCCGCCGCAGCCTCCTGCCTCCTTCCCTGCCATCCCGCATGCAGCAGCTGGGCAGAGACCGCCCAACTCATCTCAGCAGGGGCTGAGAATCCCCTGGAAAACCGGATCCACACCCCATCTCTCTGTTCCCTACCTCCACGTGAGGCTGCTTTTGAGGCCAGGCGTATGGGTGACCATTCCTGGCTGCTGCCCTTGACAGCGGGTGAAGCCGCAGCCACCCTGGGCAGGACGCCCTGGAGGTGCCAGGGCTCTGCAGGACAAACCCTAGCCAGGGATGGGGCAGGTGACAACGCCCAGCAGCTCCTAGACCCTGGGCAGCTCCACATGCCTCCTGATCTGGGGGTACAGAGGAGTGGAGGAAGGAGGTCCTGGCAAGCAAGTCAAAAATCCCTGGCATCGGCCCTCACGTCTCTTTGCCCTTTGCAGAGTGAGTAAGCTCTGCGAGAACAAACCTTTCCAAAAAGCACCTTCCCCGCCCACAACTCGCACCCGTTGCGGCTGCCCGGGTCGCACCGCAGCCCCGGGCCGAGGCCGGACACCGCCCCATCTGCCCGGTCCTCGTGGCGCAGCGGGGCCGCCGGGCACACCCAGCCCGCGCCCTGGCGCAGCATCCTGCGGAGCAGCGCGGCCGGGGCCGCCCAGCCGCGGCGAGGGGGTCTCCGCAAACCCCTCCCCAAGCAGCAGGAAACCCCCCCCACCCTCTTGTCCTTCAGATGCACCGCGGCTCTCGACAGGACCTTCCCCGCGGGCAGCGCGGCCGGGACCGGGTGCCCCCGGGCCCCCCCGAGTCCCCGCCCGGGCGAGGGGGTCCTGCGGCTGCAGCCCCCCCGGCGCTTCCCCCCCCCTCGCCGCCCGC